>OY856409.1:1117775283-1117957783 GCA_963693085.1 Alisma plantago-aquatica | reverse complement strand
CCATTGATCTCCAACCATTTTGCTATATAAGAAGTATATGAAGAGATGATGGACTACCATAGTCCACTCCTTCCTTCATGTGCATCCTTCCAGTAGTGCGATATCAAATCTCTCTCCCTTCATCATGGCAATTGTAAGGACACTGACCTTCATTTAGGGTTTAGCCTGTTTGCTTTGCTTAACCTTGGTGATTTGGTGCTTGCTAATCACCTTTAGTGGTGATTAGGGCTTGGTTGTGCTTTGTTGAGAGTTGGAGGGGCTACTTGCAAATAACCCAAGTCTAGGGTTTTGTGAGCAAGTTCGCCACCTTGTGAGGTGTTCCTCACTCTCTTTGCTTCCTCTAGGGTTGAGAGGAAGGCTTGGGCTCGTTGCTTGAGTTCTTTTGGGCCTGGTTGAGCTTGTTTGGGCCTTGAGGTGCCTTGTTTTGGCTTAGTTGAGCCTTGTGTCGCCCAAGAGGTGAGTGTATCGGCCTAGGAGTGTTTGTGTCGGCCAAGTTGAGTGTGTGTCACCCAAGGAGCAACATGTTGTGTCGCCCATGGTGCATGTGCTTTGTGTCGCCCAGGGTGCTTGATCCAACCTTGACCTTGTTTGGTGGACACTTGGAGCATACCTTGGACAAGTGTATAAGGCTTGCTAGAGTGGTGGCTTGAGCTCTAGGAAAAGTGTCCTTTGGGTGGGCGACACTGACCGGCCTAAATCGCGCGTCCTAAAATTGGAGGCGCATTTGAGGTAGTCGAGCCTTCACATTTATAACCCGAATCCTTCTAGGCCCCCGCAACTTTGTTTACGGGGTCGAAGTAGTCATATGGGGTCGAACACAGGGACAAGGTGGGTCGTGTTGACGACTCTGAATCGACACTCTACACTCCGGTGGGTATAAAGAGATATTAAAGTCCCCCGAAGGGGAACAACAAGCTGTCACGATTAAATCAAAGAAAACTATCTCCAACTGGAGTTACAAGAAAGATTAAGATTTTGTCATTTAGCAGTTTTTAGGAATTTTCATGCAACAGAAAATAGAAAGATAAACTGCAGTTTAAGGCGTAATGCAAGGGATAAGACTTCAGTAAGACAAGCGGTAGCAGTAACACCCTGCACCCCTCCTCTCAGAGCGGGTGCCTCTAACCAAGATTCAACACCCCTCTCGAGGTTGCTGGGCTCAAGTTAGAGTGGAATGATACTAAAACAACTCCGTTCCGGGCACTCTCGTACTCCAGAACCGGACCAAACACTAGAGCCACAACCCAACTCTCGAAGTAGTTGCGACGGGAAAGACGATTCGGTAGCTAAGCGAAACGCGATCCAAAACATGCAAGCTAGAGTTCAGATATCCAACACAGCAGTTACCCAATCATAAGACACCAAGCATTAAACAAATAGCAATTAAGCATTTCTATTTCCATAAGCAATAAGGTCTTAATACAATGCATAAGCTAAGAATTTAAATAATAGAATTAAAGATAGATGTCACTTTCTTGATGTAGAAGAACGACAGACTACTGTAGCTCTCCTGCCTGATACCGGTCGGGAGCCGAGCCCGATACGGCAGTGTCGGGCGGCACCCCCTCTCGGGCAGCGCCGACTGACGACTGACTGTATCGCTCAAGGACCCTGGTCGATACGCTCATGTCGGGCGGCGCACCCTCTCGGGTGGCACGCATGACGGGCGGAGTGTATCGGGTTCGATATCGTGTCGGGCAAAGAGCTACGAGTCTACTGTCGGGCACTCGTGTCGCTCATCTTTGCTGGCCGATATCGGCCCGCAGTGTCGCCCGGGACAACACTAAGTGAACCATCCCTTCCCTCTCGGGATGAGGGAAAGCTCACCTAGTGTCGCCCGGCACAAGCACTAGGGCGCGATACTCTTGCTCTCACAGCTCCCTTCGAAGGTGGCTCCCGAACTTCCGAACTGTCTTGTCCAAATTCTCTTCCGACTCTCTCGACTTGTCTGACCTATCTGACTTGTCTTTTCGGCTTCCTATAGCTGCTATTTATAGGCGGTGGTTGAAGGAGTTATGGTGCTGGAAACACCACGTAGCTCCCTTATACGCTGGTCGATGGATGTGGACGGCCGATACAGGTATGTCTCGGCGCGAGGCGCTGGCTATCGGTCACGTGGCTGGAGGCACGCCTACCGGTGGGTGGCTGTGTGGCCCGACGAGTTTGGTCGTCGATGCGGCTTTGGCTCCCTGTCGGGTAGACGGTATGTTGGCCGACACGTCCTTCTTGCGCAGCGCCCTTCTCCGCCGATCATTCTCGTGTCGCCCAGCCCCTGTCGGGCTGGGTTGTATCGGGCGTCAGGAAGGTCGAGACGGGCTTAGACTTATTGTGGGCCGGAATCGGCCTTATTGCACAAAAATGAGGAAAACTCTGTAGAAGATAGGAAAAATTGGAATAAGAGCGTTGCTTGGCCAATTATTGCGAAAATGCTAATAAAATAGAGGAAAATAGCAGAAAAGGGTAGTTTTGATAACAGAATAAAGGGCAAAAACGTCACAAAATTTGGTGTTATCAACTCCCCCAAACTTAACTTTTAGATTGTCCTCAATCAATATTTAAACTAAACTTTGTGTTATTTCTTCTTGCACAGCAAAACTTTAAGGCTAAAGGGTAGCACAAGATTTGCGATGTCTTGGAGGTAATGCTGTCTTAATGCGAACAAAAGACCTTGCCCTACTTGCCTTATTATTTAAGTAAAAAAATTCTTCTCCACAGCTTCAGCGAGACTTTGGTGTATGATTCCGAAGTTATCTTCCACACCAAACAGCTTTATTTTAGGGGCAGAAAGTTGTGTATAGGGTAGGCTAAGGCTTTTTGGGTTTTTCTTCTTGTTTCCCATCAGTCCATCCAGGTAAGGGTCCGTTAACGGGCAAGTGGTCCCTGTAGTCCAAGCCAGTTGGCTTTAGAGCAGTGATTTCACATCCTACGTACCACTGCCCCGGATCTACCATGCCTAAAGATGGGTACTTTTGGAAAACAAGTGTGTATATATATATATATATTTCTTTTCTTTTATTGGGCACAACTCTCATACTTTTATTCACGCTCATAAGGCTTCTTTCTCTTTTTGGGATTTTTTTGCTGGGTAAGGGAAAACAAAAGAGATATATGCTGTTTGGGCAGCTTTTTCCTTCTCCATACTCGTCTCTTAGCTGTTTGCGAGATTATTATTTTTCAAAAAATTTTGGATGGCAAGGCACAATCTTTTGTTTGTTTGAGACAGCATTATCAGAAAGATATGACAGAACTTGTAACTCATTAAATATACAGAAAGTAAACTTTGCAAGAAGTCACAACAGGTTTTTATTATTATTATAGCAACTTTATACATATATAAGTATAGGGAATCATAAGCAAAAATTTTCAAAGTTTTAAAGACTTTTAGCAAGAAGGAAAAAGGTTGTGTAAGAAGTTATATGTACACTAAAAAGGTTATATGTTATATGTACACTAAAAAAGTTATATGTACACTAATTGAATTGGATAGGACGAGGGGGATCAAAGGAGAAAAGTTTTGTACCTCCCTCACTGGTACATGGTACCCCCCCAAACTTACTCCACACTCTGTCCCAGAGTTGTGAAGTAGATGAGGTAAGGAAATGATAATCAGTGAGGGTTAGATGATCAGCGCGCCTGAGCTAGATAAGAGCTCCCACACATATTCTCCTCTTTTGCTGTGATAGTGGATGTGGAGGAGCTGATCAGGCGTTGCCTCATTTGCCATCCATTCCAGGATGAAGATGCCGCAGTCGTTGGATAGTTGAATTTGCTGCGGGCTGCGGTGGCAGATCTGGAGTTCATGCCAACTTCTTGCTTGCATTCCCAGGAATGGTTGTATCAGCGCTGATATATCGATATAGTACTTTCGTACTAATTGTTCGAGAGATGTCAGCGCTGTCGATGTACAAGGCACTGGATGGTCTTTGTTGTTGTCCGAGCTGTTGTAGAAAATCCCTGCTCGTTGTTGGGTGTACACTGTTAAGAGCGTCCAGTGGTTGTTGTGCAGGATGGGAAGGAGAATGGTATCTGGGACTCTGCATTCCAACTCTGCTAGGAAAGCTTCCTTCGCCCCTTGCTCATCGGCTAGGCAAATGTCGTTGAACAGCATTGGATCTGCTATGCATGCGTGTTCAAACTTGCTTCGTAGTATCTGGATGTAGGCGACCGCCACAGATAACGCCAGACATCCTCCCTCTTTTACTATGTCCCTTAAGTCGTCAATCGGGACTATGGCATCGCCTGCCGAGTAGGCTACGTCTGTAGGGTTGGAGTCAGCCAACTTCATGTGGATTTCGTTGACCTGTTCCTGCGTGAGGGTAGCACATGAGAAATGGTCGAAGTTGTGGATCGACTCCTCCTGGTTCTGGGGCGAGGCTTGTTCGTCGTGTCTGAAAACTTGTCGCAAGATGTTTATCTATTTGCCTGCCCCACAGACCTGCATCTCTGCTTCTGCTTCTTTTTCAGGAGGGTTGCTGTGTTGAGATGACTCCTCTTCTTGTTCACTATCCAGTAGCTCTTCTGGTATCCCCACGTCTCGGAAGTAGCGCTTGTCCTTTATCAGCAGCAATGCATATTTGCTTCTGAGACTGTAGAAGTTATTACTCTGGAGTTTCTTGAAGTATCCGAAGATATGTATCATCTCCATGGCTCTGAGGACTATGAATGCGCTATTTCCACTTCCCTCCTCTTCTTGGACTGGGAAGTCCCTTAGTGAGTAGAAATTCCAGACGCCGCTGTGGCGCTGGACTCCATACTTGATGACCCGGTGGAGACGTAGCGGCAGCAGTCTTAGCCTTTCGTCCTTTGGGTGTAGGAACGTACTTCCTGTGTGCGGGACCTCTTTGCTGCAGCAGCAGTGCAGTTGGACATCATGATTTCGGAGGTCGGCAATGCACAGAAACCAGTTGTTTCTGTGTTTGTAAGGGGCCAGCACCAGTTTCGGATTGTGCACTTCAATGTAATCCAACATACTTTATACCTACGTAGAATTGTACAACCCCATCATTAGTCTTCTTGCTAGGGCCGGGGTGGCAGCGTAAACTGTATGTTGGCCTTTCTTCTTGTCGGCGCTTTCTATAATGGCCCTTTGTAGTACTCTGAACAACCTATTCCCAACGACGGCCTTGGCGCGGAAGATGTTTCTCAGAGTTCCCCGTTGCACCGAAAAATAACCGTCGCTCTAGAGTACCTCTTCCTCGTCGGCTTGCGATCTCAGGACCATGTTGAATAGTTTCTGGTCTCTGATCGTTAGATACCCTATGACCCTTCTGTCAAAGTCAGTCATTTCGAAGGAAGGTATCTCTGTCGGTGCAGAGAAATTGTTGAGGTCAGCCTTTGAACTCCTTCCTCTGGGGAGGTGTCTTTCATTTGCAGTGCAGATGTCCCCCCCTTCTCCCTCGGATTCATCAGAAGAGCCCTCCCCGACGCTGATATCTTCGTCGTTATCCTCAGCTTTGTCAAAGGGGGCTGAGGGAGCGGCCTCATTCAGGTCAAAAGGGCTTCCTTGTCTGGCTGGAGCTTCATAGTCTTGCCCTTGTGATGAATTTCCTCCGGTTGCTGATGAAGATCTGCCGGAGAAGGAGGTGGATGATGACGATCCTGACGACGCTCTTGACGACAAGGATTGAGAGCCCGGACCAGGAGGCGACGGCGATCTTCTCGGCTGCCTTGGGCGTGGATGGTCGTCCTCCCTGTTCAGCCTCCCCTCGATCTCGCTAAGGCGCTGCAGAACTTGTTGTAGCGTGGCATTCACTGCCTCTAGCAGGCCAGGTAGGCTGGCCAAAGCTAGCAGCTCTCGTTCCTGGCTATCCAGCCTTTGTTTGAAAAACGACAACTTGCGGGTTAGGGAAAGAAATGTAGTAGAATGGTTTTCTGTTACCTCCCGCAAGAAATCGAGTTCTTGTCCCAGCATCATTCCGAGCGAAGGAGGGTTTTCCGCTTGTCTCCCCTTCGACCTCGAAATGCTCCTCCCGCACGATGGTCTGCCTGACGAGGCAGAACCTACTTCTATCATCCGCGCGGCTGATGCTTCTGAGCGAGGTGTCGGTGTTGCCCCGCCCTCTTGTTGTATCGGAGGAGACCGTGTTGTGGGGGACGGATGCTGCCCCATATCGACGTTGTCGACGATCTCCTCAACAACTGCTACAGGTGACTTTGTTGGTGGTGTCGGCGTCACCTGTGCTCCTTCGAGCTCCATTTGTAGGATGTCGGCGAATAGCTCATCGCTGACATCCGGTTGTACTTCATCAATTGCCCCTAAGGGCGCAGCAGAAACTACGCGGACTGCAGCCGTCTCTCTCGCTGTAATTCCAGTTCTTGTCTCGGTGACCTCCACGATCGCCAGTTCTTCTCTTGCCACCACTGTCCTTGTTGTTGGGGCTGTCGTTGGTGGCTCTGAGGCAGTGAGCCGCTCGGCAGGAGCTGTTGAAGATACGTCATGCCGAGTACCCAGCGGGATGGGCCCTCTGATGATTCCTCGTTCTTTGCTTCTTGGGGGTGGAGCGCAGCTTGCGCCTGCTGCCACAGCCTCGATCTCGGCTGTGGTGAAGACTAGCTTTTCTGCGTCGTATGCGGCGCAACGAGGAAGCGGGAGAAGGATCTTCGTCCTTGCAAACTTGTAGAAGTAACTCCGCCCCTCCTTCTTTATTATACCCGACCTCATGAGGTACTTGAGGTCGATCAACTCGTCCCCTCTTGTTCTTGAGAGGCTGCGCGGCTCGCACGGGTATCCCAACCCCACCGCGATTAGGTTCACGATGCCACCCATGCAATATTCCTTGGTGGCATCCTTTATTGGGTGCAGCCTGTTCAGCAAGAAGCGCCCCAGGTTGATAGTCCGGCCCTCCATCATGTGCCACATGACGTGGAGTTCCTCGGAGTAAATGTTGTTGGACTCGTTCTTGCTGAAGAGGAGGCACGCCACCAGCTTGTGCATTATCCTCCAGAAGCATGAGTGCACTGCCGCCACCTTGCTCCCGGGTTTGAAAGATGACTCCCCGGTTATCTTTTCCCAGATATCTATGAGGTTGAACCCATCTCCTTCGGTGATCCTTGCACCGTTATCTAGTCTCCCTCTCTCCTCTTTGCTCGAGGAGAAAATCTAGTTGAGCAGCTTCTCTGAAATGACGTGCTCTGCATTGTAAAGCCGCCCCTGGAGTCTGTCTGCTCCGCCATACTTTCTGGCTTAAGCAGGTGTATTCTTTACTCGGTGAATGGACGCCATGAACTCCTTCGTGAGCTCGGTGTAGGAGGCGGATAGGCTGAGGCAGATTTGCCTCAGACCTACTGCGGCAAGCACGTTCTCCATTCTCTCAAAGATGCCCAACTGCATGAAGGACGACTTGTGGCAGAACCTACTTGGCCTGTAGAGCTTGGCCCCTAGCTCAGCATATCTGCATCCATGCTCCTCATCCCTTGGCACGAACCTTCCTGGTGTGTGATCCAGTGGTTCTTCTGTTGGGGCGGGTGCTGTAGCTGGAGCGGCCACTTCTTCAGTTCTCACCCTCTTTTCAGTCGTTGAGGGCCCAGCGACCTCGGGATTCGGGCATTTCTGCCCGATCGTTGCCATCTCTGCCTCTGGCTCGGTGATGATTCTCCTGCCTTGCTCATCAATGCGTATGATGATTTGCTTTGTGCGTGCCATCCCTATTATCAATTCAAATGTACTTTTGTTATCAGTGGGTAAATTAATAAAGGGAGAGACACCCGACACGACTGTATCGGGCTTCAAGACAAAATCAGGAGAAGCTTGCCTGATACAACTGTGTCGGGCAATACGGTCAAAAGAAACTGAGCGCCCAGCAGGGTCTTGAAAGAGCGATGCCCGATACAAGAATAAACGGGCGATACGGTCGCTGCCCAACACAGCTGTATCGGGCAGGCGCGAGAGAAGCGTGTCGCGCGATAAAAGTATCGGGCGACAAGAAAATCAACATAAAATCCTCGCCCGATACATCGTACGCGATAAAGGTCCGTATCGGGTATGCTCGGGCGATAGGGCTGTCGCGCGATACCTTTGTTTTCCTTAAGGTTTTGCACGTCACGGGATCGGGAGAGTTCTCTGCGCGACACGCGAGCGGAGAGCAAGAAAAGTACTGCGCGATACGGTAGCTGAAAAAGGTAAAGTCCAGGAGCGCGACACAGTAAAGTTCTTGCCATATATATAGCGGCCAGACGTCGTGGTAAAACCATTCCCTCCTGAGACGGGCGCAATCTGTATGTCGGTTGGGGTTCCGCCCGATCCGGTCTGGGAAAAAGGGTTACTAGACCAGACTTCGCCCGACCGATACAAGATTTTTCGGGACAAAACTCCGAGGTAAAACCCACTTAAAGAAAGAGGCGACAGGTGGGTAAAACATCATTGGCCTAAGGCTAAACCCGCCCTCAGATGGTGTTACCCATCCTGGCAAATAAAACTAAAGTGGTGGCCCTTAAAACAAAAAGAGTCAGCACACGTGCGCATGCACTGACTCGGGCCTTATTACAGTCCATAATGTTTGTTTTTACAAAGAAAAGAAATGTATCCTAATCTATGACTTGGGCTGCCTCCCGAGGAGCGCTGCGTTTTCCGTCTTCAGCTAGACGTCTTTGGCTTCTTTATCATACTTTATCACTTTGATGGTTCAGTGTTGGACGGGATCTTCCCCGAAGGATTCTTCACAATCTCGGCGAGCTGTGCGACCTGCTGATCGATTTGTCGCTGATGTGTTTGCATATCTGCCAATTGGACTTGTAGTGAGTTCAAGACTCCCGAATTTGACAGCACGCTCTGTGCTAACTGGTTATTGATGCTATCTTGCTTCTTGACAAAGTCAAACAGCTGGTCGATCACCTCAGATTGGCTTGCCCCCTTCTCCTATTCACGGAATGGGCCTTGGTATTTTCCTGCTACTTGGAAATTGCCTTTTACTGGTTGGAACTGGCTATTCTTGTTATACTGCCCGGATCCCCCTCTCTTCTCGAAAGGTTGCACTGGCCTGGCCGAGGTGTGCAGCTGATGTGAGTTTTCGACTGCGTCCTTGTTGCCATAATTAAAACCAGGGTGGTCTGGTCTCTTAAAGTTCATGTAGGATACATTCTCGGTCCTTTCTTCTTCCGAGTCGGAGTCGCTGTCGGTGCCGGGTTTGGTGTAGACGCAGTTGTCTACCCCATGTCCTCCTTCACCGCAGGTAACACATTTCATGACTTTCTCAACTTGCTTCTTCCCCTTTCTGCCATGATCCTTCAGTTGTTTCACATCTGTTGCTATCCTTTGAATCTGAGAAGTAATGTTTTCCAGAGCCTTGGACCCAAGAGAGGTTCCTTCCCCTGCCTTCTTCGCATGCCCTCTATCGGATCTATCATAGTCAACATCGGCCTTCAACTCATCCATGTTCCTAATGATCTTTTCGGACTTGCTTGGCTTTTTCCCTAAGAAGTCACTTCCTGCTGCCGCATTCAACGATACCCTTTCATCGGGAGTTAGCCCATTGTAGAAGGTGGAGACCAGGAAGCCCTTCTTGAAATTGTGGTGAGGGCAGTCCCTCTGATATTCCAGATATCGTTCCCAGGCGTCGTGGAGGTTTTCATTTGGCTTTTGCATGAAATACGTGATTTTTATCTTGTTCCTCATCGTCTTCTCAGTGGGGTAAAACTTGTTTACAAATGCGTCAGCCAGTTCTCCCCATCCATTCAGCGCTTGGTGGGATAGCCCAAGGTACCATGATAGAGCCTTATCCTCCAAAGAGAAGATGAAACTCTTGCAGTAAATGACCTCTTGGGGAACCCCTCACATCTTTATGGTGTCGCAGATATTTTTGAAAGCATCAAGGTGATGGTAAGGGTTGTCACTCTTAGAACTACCCTGAAGCTTTTATTTTGAATCATGGAGATCACAGATGGCTTGAGCTCAAAGTTTGTCGCATTGAACCTTGGGATGATAACGGGGCACCTCGATCTATTGGCCTTTGTAGAAGCCAATTCTCTCAGAGTTTTCTCTTCTTCCTCCGAGTCATCACTGTTGCTGGCGTCTCGGCGTCGCTCCCGGTTATCATGATTCCTCTTGTGTCTCCGACGACGTCTATGCTGATGATGCTCTTCCTCATGCCCTGGTGATTCTGGATCTTCTTGCCGCTCATTATCACTATACCGGTCGTTGTCTTCCGGTGGAGGCGAAACTGGCCTCCCTCCTTGGCTTTCGTTTCCAGAAGGTGGCTCTACGCGAGGAGGCATGGTTGACAGTCTCGGTGTTCAGTAGATCAAAGTACCTGAAAACCGCATAAAAATCATGTTTAGAAAATTATAATTGGGGTAAAGAATAATGCTTAAAGTAAAAGAAAAAGAAAAAGAAAAAGAAAAAGAGGTGTTGTCAAGCCTATTTCTAAGATTGAGGCACGGGAGTGTAGTTAGTGTCTTCGGATTCGTCAACAGTGCCATTTTCCTTGTCCCCGGTAATGGCGCCAGAAAGTTGACCGGCCTAAATCGCGCGTCCTAAAATTGGAGGCGCATTTGAGGTAGTTGAGCCTTCACATTTATAACCCGAATCCTTCTAGGCCCCCGCAACTTTGTTTACGGGGTCGAAGTAGTCATACGGGGTCGAACACAGGGACAAGGTGGGTCGTGTTGACGACTCTAAATCGACACTCTACACTCCGGTGGGTATAAAGAGATATTAAAGTTCCCCGAAGGGGAACAACAAGCTGTCACGATTAAATCAAAGAAAACTATCTCCAACTGGAGTTACAAGAAAGATTAAGATTTTGTCATTTAGCAGTTTTTAGGAATTTTCATGCAACAGAAAATAGAAAGATAAAATGCAGTTTAAGGCGTAATGCAAGGGATAAGACTTCAGTAAGACAACCGGCAGCAGTAGCACCCTGCACCCCTCCTCTCAGAGTGGGTGCCTCTAACCAAGCTTTAACACCCCTCTCGAGGTTGCTGGGCTCAAGTTAGAGTGGAATGATACTAAAACAACTCCGTTCCGGGCACTCTCGTACTCCAGAACCGGACCAAACACTAGAGCCACAACCCAACTCTCGAAGTAGTTGCGACGGGAAAGACGATTTGGTAGCTAAGAGAAACGCGATCTAAAACATGCAAGCTAGAGTTCAGATATCCAACACAGCAGTTACCCAATCATAAGGCACCAAGCATTAAACAAATAGCAATTAAGCATTTCTATTTCCATAAGCAATAAGGTCTTAATACAATGCATAAGCTAAGAATTTAAATAACAGAATTAAAGATAGATGTCGCTTTCTTGATGTAGAAGAACGACAGACTAATGTAGCTCTCCTGCCCGATACCGGTCAGGAGCCGAGCCCGATACGGCAGTGTCGGGCGGCACCCCCTCTCGGGCAGCGCCGACTGACGACTGACTGTATTGCTCAAGGACCCTGGCCGATACGCTCATGTTGGGCGGCGCACCCTCTCGGGCGGCACGCATGACGGGCGGAGTGTATCGGGTTCGATATCGTGTCGGGCAAAGAGCTACGAGTCTACTGTCGGGCACTCGTGTCGCTCATCTTCGCTGGCCGATATCGGCCCGCAGTGTCACCCGGGACAACACTAAGTGAACCATCCCTTCCCTCTCGGGATGAGGGAAAGCTCACCTAGTGTCTCCCGGCACAAGCACTGGGGCGCGATACTCTTGCTCTCACAGCTTCCTTCGAAGGTGGCTCCCGAACTTCCGAACTGTCTTGTCCGAATTCTCTTCCGACTCGCTCGACTTGTCCGACCTATCCGACTTGTCTTTTCGGCTTCTTGTAGCTGCTATTTATAGGCGGTGGTTGAAGGAGTTATGGTGCTGGAAACGCCACGTAGCTCCCTTATACGCCGGTCGATGGATGTGGACGGCCGATACAGGTATGTCTCGGCGCGAGGCGCTGGCTATCGGTCACGTGGCTGGCAGCACGCCTGCCGGTGGGTGGCTGTGTCGCCCGACGAGTTTGGTCGTCGATGCGGCTTTGGCTCCCTGTCGGGTAGACGGTATGTTGGCCGACACGTCCTTCTTGCGCAGCGCCCTTCTCCGCCGATCATTCTCGTGTCGCCCAGCCCCTGTCGGGCTGGGTTGTATCGGGCGTCAGGAAGGTCGAGACGGGCTTAGACTTATTGTGGGCCGGAATCGGCCTTATTGCACAAAAACGAGGAAAACTCTGTAGAAGATAGGGAAAATTGGAATAAGAGCGTTGCTTGGCCAATTATTGCGAAAATGCTAATAAAATAGAGGAAAATAGCAGAAAAGGGTAGTTTTGATAACAGAATAAAGGGCAAAAATGTCACAAAATTTGGTGTTATCAACTCCCCCAAACTTAGCTTTTTGATTGTCCTCAATCAATATTTAAACTAAACTTTGTGTTGTTTCTTCTTGCATAGCACAAAACTTTAAGGCTAAAGGGTAGCACAAGATTTGCGATGTCTTGGAGGTAATGCTGTCTTAATGCGAACAAAAGACCTTGCCCTACTTGCCTTATTATTTAAGTAAAATTTTTCTTCTCCACAGCTTCAGCGAGACTTTGGTGTATGATTTCGAAGTTAGCTTCCACACCAAACAGCTTTATTTTAGGGGCAGAAAGTTGTGTATAGGGTAGGCTAAGGCTTTTTGGGTTTTTCTTCTTGTTTCCCATCAGTCCATCCAGGTAAGGGTCCGTTAACGGGCAAGTGGTCCCTGCAGTCCAAGCCAGTTGGCTTTAGAGCAGTGATTTCACATCCTACGTACCACTGCCCCGGATCTACCATGCCTAAAGATGGGTACTTTTGGAAAACAAGTGTGTATATATATATTTTTTTTTCTTTTCTTTTATTGGGAACAACTCTCATACTTTTATTCATGCTCATAAGGCTTCTTTCTCTTTTTGGGATTTTTTTGCTGGGTAAGGGAAAACAAAAGAGATATCTGCTGTTTGGGCAGCTTTTTCCTTCTCCATACTCGTCTCTTAGCTGTTTGCGAGATTATTATTTTTTGAAAATTTTTGGATGGCAAGCCACAATCTTTTGTTTGTTTGAGACAGCATTATCAGAAAGATATGACAGAACTTGTAACTCGTTAAATATACAGAAAGTAAACTTTGCAAGAAGTCACAACAGGTTTTTATTATTATTATAGCAACTTTATACATATATAAGTATAGGGAATCATAAGCAAAAATTTTCAAAGTTTTCAAGACTTTTAGCAAGAAGGAAAAAGGTTGTGTAAGAAGTTATATGTACACTAAAAAGGTTATATGTTATATGTACACTAAAAAAGTTATATGTACACTAATTGAATTGGATAGGACGAGGGGGATCAAAGGAGAAAAGTTTTACCTCCCTCACTGGTACATGGTACCCCCCCAAACTTACTCCACACTCTGTCCCAGAGTTGTGAAGTAGATGAGGTAAGGAAATGTTAATCAGTGAGGGTTAGATGATCAGCGCGCCTGGGCTAGATAAGAGCTCCCACACATATTCTCCTCTTTTGATGTGATAGTCGATGTGGAGGAGCTAATCAGGCGTTGCCTCGTTTGCCATCCATTCCAGGACGAAGATGCCACAGTCGTTGGATAGTTGAATTTGCTGCGGGCTGCGGTGGCAGAACTGGAGTTCATGCCAGCTTCTTGCTTGCATTCCCAGGAATGGTTGTATAAGTGCTGCTATATCGATATAGTACTTTCGTACTAATCGTTCGAGAGATGTCAGCGCTGTCGATGTACAAGGCACTGGATGGTCTTTGTTGTTGTCCGAGCTGTTGTAGAAAATCCCTGCTCGTTGTTGGGTGTACACCGTTAAGAGCGTCCAATGGTTGTTGTGCAGGATGGGAAGGAGAATGGTATCCGGGACTCTACATTCCAACTCTGCTAGGAAAGCTTCCTTCACCCCTTGCTCATCGGCTAGGCAAATGTCGTTGAACAGCATTAGATCTGCTATGCATGTGTGTTCAGACTTGCTTCGTAGTATCTGGATGTAGGCGACTGCCACAGATAACGCCAGACATCCTCCCTCTTTTACCATGTCCCTTAAGTCGTCAATCGAGACTATGGCATCGCCTGCCGAGTAGGCTACGTCTGCAGGGGTGGAGTCAGCCAACTTCATGTGGATTTCGTTGACCTATTCCTGCGTGAGGGTAGCGCATGAGAAACGGTCGAAGTTGTGGATCGACTCCTCCTGGTTCTGGGGCAAGGCTTGTTCGTCGTGTCTGAAAACTTGTTGCAAGATGTTTATCTATTTGCCTGCCCCACAGACATGCATCTCTGCTTCTGCTTCTTTTTTAGGAGGGCTGCTGTATTGAGATGACTCCTCTTCTTGTTCACTATCCAGCAGCTCTTCTGGTATCCCCGCGTCTCGGAAGTAGCGCTTGTCCTTTATCAGCAGCAATGCATATTTGCTTCTGAGACTGTAGAAGTTATTACTCTGGAGTTGCTTGAAGTATCCGAAGATATGTATCATCTCCATGGCTCTGAGGACTATGAATGCGCTATTTCCACTTCCCTCCTCTTCTTGGACTGGGAAGTCCCTTAGTGAGTAGAAATTCCAGACGCCGTTGTGGCGCTGGACTCCATACTTGATGACCCGGTGGAGACGTAGCGGCAGCAGTCTTATCCTTTCGTCCTTTGGGTGTAGGAACGTACTTCCTGTATGCGGGACCTCTTTGCTGGAGCAGTAGTGCAGTTGGACATCATGATTTCGGAGGTCGGCAATGCACAGGAACTAGTTGTTTCTGTGTTTGTAAGGGGTCAGCACCAGTTTCGGATTGTGCACTTCAATGTAATCCAACATACTTTCTACCTGCGTAGAATTGTACAACCCCATCATTAGTCTTCTTGCTAGGGTCGGGGTGGCAGCGTAAACTGTATGTTGGCCTTTCTTCTTGTCGGCACTTTCTATAATGGCCCCTTGTAGTACTCTGAACAACCTCTTCCCTACGACGGCCTTGGCACGGAAGATGTTTCTCAGAGTTCCCCGTTGCACCGAAAAATAACCGTCGCTCCAGAGTACCTCTTCCTCGTCGGCTTGCGATCTCAGGACCATGTTGAGTAGTTTCTGGTCTCTGATCGTTAGATACCCTATGACCCTTCTGTCAAAGTCAGTCATTTCGAAGGAAGGTATCTCTGTCGGTGCGGAGAAATCGTTGAGGTCAACCTTTGAACTCCTTCCTCTGGGGAGGTGTCTTTCATTTGCAGTGCAGATGTCCCCCCTTCTCCCTCGGATTCATCAGAAGAGCCCTCCCCGACGCTGATATCTTCATCGTTATCCTCAGCTTTGTCAAAGGGGGCTGAGGGAGCGGCCTCATTCAGGTCAAAAGGGCTTCCTTGTCTGGCTGGAGCTTCATAGCCTTGCCCTTGTGATGAATTTCCCCCAGTTGCTGATGAATATCTGCCGGAGGAGGAGGTGGATGATGACGATCCTGACGACGCTCTTGACGACAAGGATTGAGAGCCCGGACCAGGAGGTGACGGCGATCTTCTCAGCTGCCTTGGGCGTGGATGGTCGTCCTCCCTGTTCAGCCTCCCCTCGATCTCGCTAAGGCGCTACAGAACTTGTTGTAGCGTGGCATTCACTGCCTCTAGCCGGCCAGGTAGGCTGGCCAAAGCCAGCAGCTCTCGTTCCTGGCTATCCAGCCTTTGTTCGAAAAATGACAACTTGCGGGTTAGGGAAAAAAATGTAGTAGAATGGTTTTTCTGTTACCTCCCGCAAGAAATCGAGTTCTTGTCCCAGCATCATTCCGAGCGAAGGAGGGTTTTCCGCTTGTCTCCCCTTCGACCTCGAAATGCTCCTCCCGCGCGATGGTCTGCCTGACGAGGCAGAACCTACTTCTATCGTCCGCGCGGCTGATGCTTCTGGGCGAGGTGTCGGTGCTGCCCCACCCTCTTGTTGTATCGGAGGAGACCGTGTTGTGGGGGACGGATGCTGCCCCATATCGACGTTGTCGACGATCTCCTCAACAACTGCTACAGGTGACTTTCGTGGTGGTGTCGGCGTCACCTGTGCTCCTTCGAGCTCCATTTGTAGGATGTCGGCGAATAGCTCATTACTGACATCCGGTTGTACTTCATCAATTGCCCCTAAGGGCGCAGCAGAAACTACGGGGACTGCAGCCGTCTCTCTCGCTGCAGTTCCAGTTCTTGTCTCGGCGACCTCCATGATTGTCGGTTCTTCTCTTGCCACCACTGGCCTTGTTGTTGTGGCTGTCGGTTGTGGCTCCGAGGCAGTGAGCCGCTCGGCAGGAGCTGTTGAAGATACGTACTGCTGAGTACCCAGCGGGATGGGCCCTCTGGTGATTCCCCGTTCTTGGCTTCTTGGGGGTGGAGTGCAGCTTGCGCCTGCTGCCACAGCCTCGATCTCGGCTGTGGTGAAGACTAGCTTTTCTGCGTCGTAGGTGGCGCAACGAGGAAGCGGGAGAAGGATCTTCGTCCTTGCGAACTTGTAGAAGTAACTCCGCCCCTCCTTCTTTATTATACCCGACCTCATGAGGTACTTGAGGTCGATCAACTCATCCCCTCTTGTTCTTGAGAGGCTGCGCAGCTCGCGCGGGTATCCCAACCCCACCGCGATTAGGTTCACGATGCCACCCATGCAATATTCCTTGGTGGCATCCTTTATTGGGTGCAGCCTGTTCGGCAAAAAGCGCCCCAGGTTGATAGTCCGGCCCTCCATCATGTGCCACATGACGTGGAGTTCCTCGGAGTAAATGTTGCTAGACTCATTCTTGCTGAAGAGGAGGCACGCCACCAGCTTGTGCATTATCCTCCAGAAGCATGAGTGCACTGCCGCCACCTTGCTCCCGGGTTTGAAAGATGACTCCCCGGTTAGCTTTTCCCAGATATCTATGGGGTTGAACCCGTCTCCTTCGGTGATACTTGCACCGTTATCTAGTCTCCCTCTCTCCTCTTCGCTGGAGGAGAAAATCTGGTTGAGCAGCTTCTCTAAAATGACGTGCTCTGCATTGTAAAGCCGCCCATGGAGTCTGTCTGCTCCGCCATACTTTCTGGCTTCAGCAGATGTATTCTTTACTCGGTGAAGGGACGCCATGAACTCCTTCGTGAGCTCGGTGTAGGAGGCAGATAGGCTGAGGCAGATTTGCCTCAGACCTGCTGCGGCAAGCACGTTCTCCATTCTCTCAAAGATGCCCAACTGCATGAAGGACGACTGGTGGCAGAACCTGCTTGGCCTGTAGAGCTTGGCCCCTAGCTCAGCATATCTGCATCCATGCTCCTCATCCCTTGGCACAAACCTTCCTGGTGTGTGATCCAGTGGTTCTTCTGTTGGGGCGGGTGTTGTAGCTGGAGCGGACACTTCTTCAGTTCTCACCCTCTTTTCAGTCGTTGAGGGCCCAGCGACCTCGGGATTCGGGCGTTTCTGCCCGATCGTTGCCATCTCTGCCTCTGGCTCGGTGATGATTCTCCTGCCTTTCTCATCAACGCGTATGACGGTTTGCTTTGTGCGTGCCATCCCTATTATCAATTCAAATGTAATTTTGTTATCAGTGGGTAAATTAATAAAGGGAGAGACACCCGACATGACTGTATCGGGCTTCAAGACAAAATCAGGAGAAGCTTGCCCGATACAACTGTGTCGGGCGATACGGTCAAAAGAAACTAAGCGCCCGGCAGGGTCTTGAAAGAGCACTGCCCGATACAAGAATAAACGGGCGATACGGTCGCTGCCTGACACAGCTGTATCGCGCAGGCGCGAGAGAAGCGTGTCATGCGATAACAGTATCGGGCGACAAGAAAATCAACATAAAATCCTCGCCCGATACATCGTACGTGATAAAGGTCCGTATCGGGTATGCTCGGGCGATAGGGCTGTCGCGCGATACCTTTGTTTTCCTTAAGGTTTTGCACGTCACGGGATCGGGAGAGGTCTCTGCGCGACACGGGAGCGGAGAGCAAGAAAAGTACTACGTGATACGGTAGCTGAAAAAGGTAAAGTCTGGGAGCGCGACACGGTAAAGTTTTTGCCATATATATAGCGGTCGGACGTCACGGTAAAACCATTCCCTCCCGAGACGGGCGCAATCTGTATGTCGGTTGGGGTGCCGCCCGATCCGGTCTGGGAAAAAGGGTTACTAGACCAGACTTCACCCGACCGATACAAGATTTTTCGGGACAAAACTCCGAGGTAAAACCCACTTAAAGAAAGAGGCGACAGGCGGGTAAAACATCATTGGCCTAAGGCTAAACCCGGCCTCAGATGGTGTTACCCATCCTGGCAAATAAAACTAAAGCGGTGGCCCTTAAAACAAAAAGAGTCAGCACACGTGCGCATGCACTGACTCGGGCCTTATTACAGTCCATAATGTTTGTTTTTACAAAGAAAAGAAATGTATCCTAATCTATGACTCGGGCTGCCTCCCGAGGAGCGTTGCGTTTTCCGTCTTCAGCTAGACGTCTTTGGCTTCTTTATCATACTTTATCACTTTGATGGTTCAGTGTTGGACGGGATCTTCCCCGAAGGATTCTTCACAATCTCGGCGAGCTGTGCGAGCTGCTGATCGATTTGTCGCTGATGTGTTTGCATATCTGCCAATTGGACTTGCAGTGAGTTCAAGACTCCCGAATTTGACAGCGCACTTTGTGCTAACTGGTTATTGACGCTATCTTGCTTCTTGACAAAGTCAAACAGCTGGCCGATCACCTCATATTGGCTTGCCCCCTTCTCCTGTTCACGGGATGGGCCTTGGTATTTTCCTACTACTTGGAAATTGCCTTTTACTGGTTGGAACTGGCTATTCTTGTTATACTGCCCGGATCCCCCTCTCTTCTCGAAAGGTTGCACTGGCCTGGCCGAGGTGTGCAGCTGATGTGAGTTTTCGGCTGCGTCCTTGTTGCCATAATTAAAACGAGGGTGGTCTGGTCTCTTGAAGTTCATGTAGGATACATTCTCGGTCCTTTCTTCTTCCGTGTCGGAGTCGCTGTCGGTGCCGGGTTTGGTGTAGACGCAGTTGTCTACCCCATGTCCTCCTTCACCGCAGGTAACACATTTCATGACTTTCTCAACTTGCTTCTTCCCCTTTCCGCCATGATCCTTCAGTTGTTTCACATCTGTTGCTATCCTTTGAATCTGAGAAGTAATGTTTTCCAGAGCCTTGGACCCAAGAGAGGTTCCTTCTCCTGCCTTCTTCGCCTGCCCTCTATCGGATCTATCATAGTCAACATCGTCCTTCAACTCAGCCATGTTCCTAATGATCTTTTTGGACTTGCTTGGCTTTTTCCCTAAGAAGTCACTTCCTGCTGCCACATTCAGCGATACCCTTTCATCGGGAGTTAGCCCATTGTAGAAGGTGGAGACCAGGAAGCCCTTCTTGAAATTGTGGTGAGGGCAGTCCCTCTGATATTCCAGATATTGTTCCCAGGCGTCGTGGAGGTTTTCATTTGGCTTTTGTGTGAAAGACGTGATTTTTAACTTGTTCCTCATCGTCTTCTCAGTGGGGTAAAAATTGTTTACAAATGCGTCAGCCAGTTCTCCCCATCCATTCAGCGCTTGGTGGGGTAGCCCAAGGTACCATGATAGAGCCTTATCCTCCAAAGAGAAGATGAAACCCTTGCAGTAAATGACCTCTTGGGGAACCCCTCGCATCTTTATGGTGTCGCAGATATTTTTGAAAGCATCAAGGTGATGGTAAGGGTTGTCACTCTTAGAACTCCCCCTGAAGCTTTTATTTTGAATCATGGAGATCACAGATGGCTTGAGCTCAAAGTTTGTCACATTGAACCTTGGGATGATAACGGGGCACCTCGATCTATTGGCCTTTGTAGAAGCCAATTCTCTCAGAGTTTTCTCTTCTTCCTCCGAGTCGTCACTGTTGTTGGCATCTCGGTGTCGCTCCCGGTTATCATGATTCCTCATGTGTCTCCGACGACGTCTATGCTGATGATGCTCTTCGTCATGCCATGGTGATTCTGGATCTTCTTGCCGCTCATTATCACTATACCGGTTGTTGTCTTCCGGTGGAGGCGAAACTGGCCTCCCTCCTTGGCTTTCGTTTCCAGAAGGTGGCTCTACGCGAGGAGGCATGGTTGACAGTCTCGGTGTTCAGTAGATCAAAGTACCTGAAAACCGCAAAAAAATCATGTTTAAAAAATTATAATTGGGGTAAAGAATAATGCTTAAAGTAAAAGAAAAAGAAAAAGAAAAAGAAAAAGAGGTGCTGTCAAGCCTATTTCTAAGCTTGAGGAACGGGAGTGTAGTTAGTGGCTTCGGATTCGTCAACAGTGCCATTTGCCTTGTCCCCGGCAACGGCGCCAGAAAGTTGACCGGCCTAAATCGCGCGTCCTAAAATTGGAGGCACATTTGAGGTAGTCGAGCCTTCACATTTATAACCCGAATCCTTCTAGGCCCCTGCAACTTTGTTTACGGGGTCGAAGTAGTCATACGGGGTCGAACACAGGGACAAGGTGGGTCGTGTTGACGACTCTGAATCGACACTCTACACTCTGGTGGGTATAAAGAGATATTAAAGTTCCCCGAAGGGGAACAACAAGCTGTCACGACTAAATCAAAGAAAACTATCTCCAACTGGAGTTACAAGAAAGATTAAGATTTTGTCATTTAGCAGTTTTTAGGAATTTTCATGCAACAGAAAATAGAAAGATAAACTGCAGTTTAAGGTGTAATGCAAGGGATAAGACTTCAGTAAGACAAGCGGTAGCAGTAACACCCTACACCCCTCCTCTCAGAGCGGGTGCCTCTAACCAAGCTTCAACTCCCCTCTCGAGGTTGCTGGGCTCAAGTTAGAGTGGAATGATACTAAAACAACTCCGTTCCGGGCACTCTCGTACTCCAAAACCGGACCAAACACTAGAGCCACAACCAAACTCTCGAAGTAGTTGCGACGGGAAAGACGATTCGGTAGCTAAGAGAAACGCGATCCAAAACATGCAAGCTAGAGTTCAGATATCCAACACAGCAGTTACCCAATCATAAGGCACCAAGCATTAAACAAATAGCAATTAAGCATTTCTATTTCCATAAGCAATAAGGTCTTAATACAATGCATAAGCTAAGAATTTAAATAACAGAATTAAAGATAGATGTCGCTTTCTTGATGTAGAAGAACGACAGACTACTGTAGCTCTCCTGCCCGATACCGGTCAAGAGCCGAGCCCGATACGGCAGTGTCGGGTGGCACCCCCTCTCGGGCAGTGCCGACTGACGACTGACTGTATCGCTCAAGGACCCTGGCCGATATGCTCATGTTGGGTGGCGCACCCTCTCGGGCGGCACGTATGACGGGCGGAGTGTATCGGGTTCGATATCGTGTCGGGCAAAGAGCTACGAGTCTACTGTCGGGCACTCGTGTCGCTCATCTTCGCTGGCCGATATCGGCCCGCAGTGTCGCCCGGGACAACACTAAGTGAACCATCCCTTCCCTCTCGGGATGAGGGAAAGCTCACCTAGTGTCGCCCGGCACAAGCACTGGGGTGCGATACTCTTGCTCTCACAGCTTCCTTCGAAGGTGGCTCCCGAACTTCCGAACTGTCTTGTCCGAATTCTCTTGCGACTCTCTCGACTTGTCTGACCTATCCGACTTGTCTTTTCGGCTTCCTGTAGCTGCTATTTATAGGCAGTGGTTGAAGGAGTTATGGTGCTGGAAACACCACGTAGCTCCCTTATACGCCGGTCGATGGATGTGGACGGCCGATACAGGTATGTCTCGGCACAAGGTGCTGGCTATCGGTCACGTGGCTGGCGGCACGCCTGCCGGTGGGTGGCTGTCTCGCCTGACGAGTTTGGTCATCGATGCGGCTTTGGCTCCCTGTCGGGTAGACGGTATGTCGGCCGACACGTCCTTCTTGCGCAGCACCCTTCTCCGCCGATCATTCTCGTGTCGCCCAGCCCCTGTCGGGCTGGGTTGTATCGGGCGTCAGGAAGGTCGAGACGGGCTTAGACTTATTGTGGGCCGAAATCGGCCTTATTGCACAAAAATGAGGAAAACTCTGTAGAAGATAGGAAAAATTGGAATAAGAGCGTTGCTTGGCCAATTATTGCGAAAATGCTAATAAAATAGAGGAAAATAGCAGAAAAGGGTAGTTTTGATAACAGAATAAAGGGCAAAAACATCACAAAATTTGGTGTTATCAGACACCTAGCTTGGATCTACCTTGTTTTCTCTTCCCTTTCCTTCTATATATGGGGTTTCCTTCCTTTATTTGTGTCCCTTTTGGTCCTTTAGTTTCCTCCTCTACCTTGGTTGCACGACACAACCCTCTTCCTTGCTGGTGGTGGCCGATACCCCCCCTTAGAAGGAGCAGCTTGGTGGACGATGTCCCTTGAAGCTTGGAGCTCTTCTTCTTCCTTGCTCAAGGCAGGTTGCATAACTCCTAACCCTAGATACTTTATCTCATTTTCCTTGATCACGTTTGCATGTTGTTGCTAGTTTTCTATCTTGATTTAGTATCTCTGTTGGCTGATCCTCTTGTGGTTTAGAGTTCTTGGTGAGATGTGTCCATGAACCGCTAGGGTTTTGAGTACCTTGTGCTTGAGGTAGAAGATGACCAGGTACGAGTGTGTGTTGGCCGACAGGCTTATGACGGGCGATATGGTTGCTCTTGTGTGGGGCGATATGTTGTGGTGTCGGGCGATACACCTAGCCTTGTGATGGGCATCACACTCCTATCTTATCTTGTGACGGCCGTTAGGCCTTGACCAGTTAGTTGTGCGATACATGGAGGGGCTACCCACCTTGAACGTTATCCTTTGTGGTTGGATCTTGGCCGATAGCTGACCTGTGACGGACGATACACCCCTTGTTGTGACGGGCATCACGCTGCCCTTGTATCGGCCGATAAAACCATGTGTGACGGGCGTTGCCCGATAGTGATAGTGCCTAACATCCCTGACGCACGATACTCCTCATGGGATGTCGCACTGCACGCTTGGTTGCCTTAGTGGCAACGCACCGTTGTGGGATGTTATGTGTTGATCTTTGGTGAGGGTTCCTTGTATCTTGGAAACAGTCTTGTGGTTATGTCCTTGTTTTAAAACGACGATAACTCCTTGTAGGATTGATAAGTGCTCGTTATGATTAAGCTTGTGCACTTATCTTAGCATGGCTATACACGCGGATGAGATCACCCTGATTAACTGTATGATGCTAAGGAAATGATAAGTATGTAGTGAGGGTTGCTTAGTAATGCACCTGATACATATGATTATAAGTTGAGACAATGGTAAGTATATAATGGTTTGCTTAATGAATGGTAATGATAGTGGTAATAATAACGTTGTCCTTTTATATATCTAAACATGACCATATGTATGGAGTGATTCCCTTGAATGTCTGTGGAATGTTGAGGCAAGGATAAGTACATAAATAGTTGCTTAATGATGTGTCTTATGCACATGATCACTAGATGATGTATAACTGATAAGTATAGCATCTTGAATGTCATCTCATAATAGTAAGCATAGTCCTTATGTTGAAACTATGATTATTGAGTACACTAACCATGCAGGTGATGCTTAGCCATGATAAGGCTATGAAATATACGTGATGAGTAACATCACTTTGATAATTACTCTGGTTGATGAGATTTCATGTATGATGTGTTTGTCCCATGATGATGATGTAAGCCTTGAGAGGCAGTGGCAATACATGATGAGGGGTTGAGATCCCATGATATGTGGTTATCCTTGAGATGGATCTGGATGGTTGGCAAGAGGCACAGTGATAACATGTGATGTTGAATCCTTGAGATGGATCAGGTTGATGTGATTACAGAAATAATATAATGTTGAGTTTATGTTATTTACTTTCTGTTATATCTTGCATGTTACACAACTTGGTTGAATCTTGCAATCCATCTAAAAGATACTAATAATCACAGTGAAATATATCATGTAGTTTCCCTGGCCATAGATCCATCATCGTCAGGAATTTTGTGATGGTGAAATGGGTTCTCCTAGGGGATTACCCAGAGCGCATATTGTTGAATATGCGAGGTTGCTCCTAGCCTAAACTGAGGAGGTAAGAGTGCAACTTCGGTTGTAGACTCAAGGGTGCAGATTCAGGCACGTAGCCCAATTGTGATGAAGAGCATGGTGAACAGGCCCATGGCTCAGGATATGTGACAAGAGGAGCATGAATGTGTTCATGGCTCAGAGCACGGTGAACAGGCCCATGGCTCCGTTTCACTAGCGCCGAGACCTGTACCAAGGCGGGCTAGGCAGAGGGTAGCCTGACTCTGTGGCTAAGACCACTTCAGCATGAGACTGCGGTCCTGCTTGTGTTGTACTCGTGCACTGACCACGAGGTGGGAGGTCATGGAGTCCGGCTCTTCCATTGACCTTGTATGGCACCAGTGTAGGTTTCGTAACCGAAGGTTGGATTTGAGCGGTATGGCTCGCTTCCTCAGGGCATAATAATACATAATTCAGCCGTTTAGTATTTACTGCTTAAGACAAACACAAAACATTGGTTGAGGCCTTGTTTATGTAGATATCTCTATTATATCTTGTATTTACTACTATATTTCTTAGGTTATGTGGCAATATATCCTAGCTTGGTAATCATGTTATGTGGAAATATATCTTATCTTGATAATCATGCTATGTAGCAAGATATCTTATCTTGTCAATCATGTTCCATTGAAAGATATTTGGTTATATGCCTTTTGTACAGCTGGTAAGCTTGTCAGTACGAATAGCTTTGCTTTATATAGACTACTCTTTTTATACATGTTATCAGTTATCTGTTGTTATAAGCTTTATCCTTCTGAGGTTCTATAGTTGCGGTGGGGAGTTATGTTTCCCACTGGGACAATGTTCAATTGTCTCACCCCGCTGGTTTACACCCTTTTTAGGTGGTCGAGCTAGACGTGGTGGTGGTCGCAGAGTTGCGGCCAAGCAGCAAGAAGATCAGTATAAGGCAAGTGTTGGACATGTTGTTGTTTTAGATGTTTGTGATAGAGTCTAGAGTCATCCCTGTACTCTCAGGTCCTTGGCAGTATTTTGACATTGTTTCACGATGAACGATCGATAATGTTTTGAATGTCCTGTTGTTGGCTGTATATGAGCCTTTATGTATATGAACAGGTGGTGAACTCATGTGATGGATAGAAATCTGTTTCTGTAAGCTGTGGACACGTAACGAATCTTGCATATGTATATATTTGACCTGTTTCCTTACAGGATGAAAACTGGAATGTAATAGTTTCTCAGTTTATCAGCTTTCTGCAAACGGTTTTAATTAACCCGTGTTTTCGATAAGATGTGGTTATGGTGTTTTCCGCACGTTTTCGTGTAACACCTCACTGTCTGTTGATTCAGCCCTATCTTAGGGCTTTATCTTGTGTCATTTTGCATTTCAGCCACATCTATACTTGTTAGATTACATGTTATTTCCCCCAATATGCTTATTTATATCAAATGCACTTATGGAGGCTTTTTGCATGTTTTATAGGTACTTTGTCCACTACTTGATGGCATGGAAATAGGATGGTCCAGTCTAGGGTTTCCTCAGGCTTGGAGGAGCTCAAAATGAGGCCAAAACCACTTCCAACCTACCCCAAGTGGTCAAAGAACGTTTTGAAGCAATACCCTCCATGGATGATCAAGTTCAAGGCTCAAATGCATGGGAGAGACACCACCACGACCGTGGTGAGCCCCCACATCCGTGGTGGACATGCCCCAAGTACAAAAAATCAGTAAAACTCCCAGAAATTGATGAAAATGGCCAAAACGACCGTGGGGATCAACACGACCGTGGCCATAGGTCCCCACCACGACCGTGGTGACCTCCCCACGGCCGTGGCCATCCATGAACCTATCCCTGTGATCTCCACATTCTAATAAACCCAAGACCGTGCCAATCCACCACGGTCGTGGTCTACCCTACCCACCACGGCCGTGCTACTCACAAAATCCACCCAGTTTTCACTGTTTTCCCCATTTTGCCCCTAACTTAACCCTAGACCCCCTAGACTCCTATATATACCTAGGTGGCATATGGGGCATGAGGCTAGCTACCTTCCACTGCCTCCTAGCTCCCCAAATCGCCATCCACTCCATTCCACTCCATATCCACCTCAAATCCACCCCATTCCACCATTTTCACCACCAAATCACTAGTTTAGACTAGTTCCTACCCATAATCCCCTTCATTCTTCACCCTTGCACCTTGGAGGAGGGAGGAGGTCGACCTGCTGCTGTTGGAGAGAGGATTGACAGCCACTACTTCGAGTTCCATGGCCACCTCTATCTTCTTCTCCTCTCTTTTTGTATTTTCCATGTATATGAGTAGCTAGGCTCTTTGGGTGGGCTGTTTGGGATCAAATATGTTACTTTGATACCATGTTGGGGGAAAATGACATGTAAAATTTGTAATTCCATTTGTTAATGATTATATTCTATTTCTATCTCATTCTCCATGGATTGCTTGTTGGTTTGTGTGTGAAATCACCTAGTAATTTAGGCAAATTGCTTATATGTGTGAATTTTGGGATTTGCCCCTAGGTCCAATTCTTGGATCCCTAGGTTGCCTCCCATCTTCCTACATCCTAATCAATCTCCCTAAACCTAAGTGAGAGATCTAAGTAGCTAGATTGGATAATTCTAGTGCAATTAGCACGGAGCCTTCTCAAGGCTAGAATGTGGGGGAATTGGGGTCCAAAACCCTAATTTCACCTCCCCATTACTACCCTCGGCCCCTAATTGTAGGAATGTCTAATCTAGAAACCTAGACTTGATTAGACTCTAATTGGATTGAACCTAACCCCTAACCCATTTGAGCCTCGTAAGGGTAGTAGGGTGTGTTAGGGACTAGTTCCCCTATACACAACCTAGCATATCCATGGCCAGTTAGTAGCTTAGGTTAATCCATTAGACTCTAACTTGTTGTTTGGTTTGGATAATCTAAATGGAATCATAATGTTCATATGTCACCCCCAACTTAATTGATAAGTTCATACCCCTAAACAGCCCACACATCTCTTTACTGTTTAAAACCCTAGTTTTGTCCTTGCTTAGCTTAGTTAGTTCTTTTCCTGCTTAGTTAGCTTCTTGCTTTGTTCTTGCCTTGTTAATGTTAGATTAGCTCTTTACTTGCTTTCTTGCCTTCCTCTTGCTTGCCTTAGTGTAATTTGCCTTTCCATACCTAGCTTAATCCTTTCTTGCTTGTTTAGCCTTAATCTAGTCTAGGGTTAACATAGATTTCATTCCTGCCTTTAATTGCTTGTTTGTCCATAGTAGTTTAACACTCAAAATCACCTTTAAACCCTTAAACCTAGTCTCCGCAGTAGGAACCTAGCCAAACTAACCTAGCTCTAGTGCCCCCCTCTTTTCCCTGTGGATCGACCCTATACTTGCCACCTTCCTATACTATGACACGACCCCGTGCGCTTGCGGGTGTAGTTGTTTTAGTAGAAGTAGGTGTGTTAGTTAGGTTTATAAATTTTGAAAGCAAAATCCCTTACACCGTGCATTCCGACCTCGTGGGGCGCATCTATTCAATCGAGTAGTGTGTTAGCACCACTAGCGGAATCGCACCATCTGTGTGATAGCGGGATGTGTTTCCACAAGTTTTGGTATCAGAGCTTTAGGTTCACTGAGTCTACATGGATTTAGGACTAGGTCATCTTTTCTTGTGTGTTGTCCAGATTTTCTTACAACCGTCTTCTTCCCTCACCGGAAGAAAAGTCAAGATGTCTGGAAACCAGGAAAAACACTCAGCTGAGTACAGCGATGCTGCTTCAGCTGAAGGGCAGGCACATGGAGATCGGGTGCCTGAGGTCCCCCAACCTAACCCAACCATTCTTGAACATCCTACCTACCAACAGCTTATGGGGCAGATGATGGCTACGATGAATCTCATGGTTGAGCGATTACCAGTGCCTCCTCCGCGAGCACAGGTTCCCCATGGAGAAGCATCGGGCATTGGGAAGACCTTCGAGCGGCTTCGCCGAGTCGGAGCTTCAGATTATGCTGGAACGGCTGATCCAGCGGATGCAGATATGTAGCTAACAAGTCTTGAGAAGGCTTTTCGGATCCTTGACATCCCCAAAGTGGACAAGGTAAAGCATGATGTCTACCTCCTGAAAGGTAGTGCTGGTCACTGGTGGACCATCGAGGAAGAGAAGCGGCCTGGTGAGGTGGTCTGTTGGGAAGTGTTTTGACGTGAGTTCGTCACCAGATACTTTCCGAAGACGTATCTGGATGAGAAGGTCAGTCAGTTTGAGAGTTTGCGACAAGGAACGATGAACATCACCGAGTATGAAGCCAAGTTCATGGATCTGTTGAGGTTTTGCCCTCACATGGCAGAAATAGATGAGGAACAGATCAGACGCTTCGAGAAGGGTTTGAGTGTTGAGTTGACAACCCATGTGTCTACGTTGGAGAACCGAGAATGGTTTGCTACATTCGTAGAATCTGTTCGAAGGATTGAGAGGACAGTAAGGGAGAAAAGAGAATCCATGTCTCACAAAAGGCCTACTCAGTTTCAGGGATAGAGGTTTGGTGGCTTTAAGAAGCCCAGGTTTTCATCACCGGCAGTGATGAGAAGTTCTGGTGTACCGTCTCAGTGGTCTCCAAGTAAGGGGAGAGGTTATGTTTCTTCACCACCCAAGGCTCATAGTACAGCTTCTGTGGCAGTGACAGGGCCAGCAAGGCCACGGGTTGAGGACAGGTCATGTCATCTTTGTGGACAAGTCGGGCATTTCAGGCTTAATTGCCCGAATAGAGATGTTGAAGTGACACAGCAGCCGAGGCAGAGTTTTCAAAGGTCAGAGAGGCAACAGCCCAGTGGTAGCAGAGGACGAGGACTCGATCAAGCGTCTCAAGCTGGATCATCTGCTCAGGGAAGCAGAGGTCATGGACAGCAAGCAACGTCTCGATTCTATGCCATGAGTCAGTCGGAGGCGATAGTCAACCCGTGAGTAGTGACAGTTCAGATGGAGTTATTTCATTCTGATATGTCTTCTTCTTGCTTTATATCTGTTCTAGTTGACCCGGGTGCTACGCACTCTTTTATCGCCTATAGTATGCTTGAAAACTGTCGTTTACCTGTTAGTTGTAAGAAAGATAGCATGTTGTTAGAAACCCCTCTTGATGGTTCTTCATTGCTTCGAGAAGAGTGTCCATCTTGTGTCTTGTCTTTCTCGGGACACCACATTCAAGTGGATCTTATACCACTTAATATGCATGGGTTTGATGTTATCCTTGGGATGGATACCTTAGAGAAGTATAAGGTTATTTTGGACTGCAATACTAAGCAGGCGGTGTTTGATGATGCTGGAGAGAAGTGGATCTTCCAGGGAGATAGGAAGATTCTTCTGACGTGTCTGGTATTTGCTGTGGTGGCAGATAGGTTGCTACAACAAGGATGTGAGGCGTTCTTAGCTCACGTGGTAGATACAGTTGTGGATACCAAGGCAAAAGGTCCTAGTCTCAAAGAGGTGCCAGTTGTTCGGGAGTTTGTAGATGTGTTTCCTGGTGTTCCCCCACCCCGTGAGATTGATTTTGAGATCAATCTGGTACCAGGAACGCAGCCAGTTGCGCAAACACCGTATAGGATGGCTCCAGTGGAGATGGCAGAGTTAAAGAAGCAGTTGCAAGAGTTGCTGGACAAAGGTTTTATCTGACCGAGTACGTCGCCTTGGGGTGCTCCCGTGTTGTTTGGCAAGAAGAAGGATGGTTCGATGCGGTTGTGTATAGACTATCGGCAGTTGAACAAGGTCACGATCAAGAACAAGTACCCGTTTCCGAGGATAGACGATCTGTTTGATCAGTTGTGTGGTGCTATAGTGTTTTCGAAGATCCATCTACGGTCTGGATATCATCAGTTGAGGATCAAGGTGGATGACATACCAAAGTCAGCTTTCAGGACGAGGTATGGTCATTATGAGTTCATGGTTATTCTGTTTGGGTTAACCAATGCACCTGCTGCTTTCATGGACCTGATGAATAGAGTGTTCCGTCCGTTCTTAGATCACTTTGTCATAATCTTTATAGATGACATCTTGATCTATAGTCGGGACAGGCTAGAGCATGAGCAACATCTTCGATGAGCGTTGACTCTCCTTCACCAACATCAGTTGTATGCCAAGTTCAGTGAGTGTGAGTTCTGGTTGGAGGAAGTGACTTTCTTGGGTCATGTAATATCTACTGAAGGAGTCAAAGTAGACCCAAAGAAGGTGGAATCCGTTGCGGATTGGGAACAACCAAAGACGCCGACAGAAGTTCGTAGTTTCCTGGGTTTAGCAGGATACTACCGGAGGTTTATCAAGGACTTTAGTACGATCGCATTGTCGATGACGAAGTTGACAAGAAAGGATGTGCCTTTTGTCTGGGATGATTGATGTCAGCAAGCTTTCTAGAGTTTGAAGGAGAAGCTGACCAGTGCTCCAGTGTTAATTCTGCCAGAGTCTGGGAAGGGCTATGTTGTTTTCTGTGATGCTTCCAAGAAAGGTTTAGGTTGTGTGTTGATGCATGAAAATCATGTGGTTTCTTTTGCCTCGTGACAACTCAAGAAACATGAGGAGAACTATCCGACTCATGAATTGGAGTTGGCAGCAGTGGTTCATGCATTAAAGATTTGGAGACACTATCTATATGGAGAAGTATGTCAAGTCTTTACGGATCATAAGAATCTGAAGTATATCTTTTCACAGCATGAGTTGAACATGCGACAACGTCGATGGATGGAGTTGATCAATGACTATGACTGCACTATCAAGTATCATCTGGGTAAGGCGAATGTGGTAGCTGATGCGCTTAGCAGAAAGTCTTCTTTTGTTTCTTCAAAGAAGGCACAGTTGAGTTCTCTGGTATGCCATAGGCGAGATATGTTTGTTTCTCTGCGGCAGATGAATGTGCAGATGGAAGTTTCCTTGTTATCTAGTCTTTTAGCACAGATGCAAGTCAAGCCTACACTGAGACAGCAGATCAAGGATGCACAACAGACAGATGATGCGGTACAGTTGATCAGATCACATTTTGACAGGGACAAGCGTGATGGGTTTCATGAGTCCGAGGATGGACTAGTTTGCTATCATGATAGGATGGTGGTTCCAGTTGTTGATGATCTGAGGAAGTTGGTGCTTGAGGAAGCACATACGTCGATGTATGCTATGCATCCACGTATCACCAAAATGTATCATAGTCTAAAGGACTTGTATTGGTGGCCTGGTTTGAAGAAAGATGTAGTTGAGTTCGTAGCGAGATGTGCAGTTTGCCAACAAGTAAAGGATGAACATCAGAAGCCAGTAGGCACGTTGCAACCTTTGCTGATACCGTAGTGGAAATGGGATCATATAACCATGGATTTTGTAGTTGGTCTACCCCGGACAACTAGGAATCATGATTCCATTTGGGTGATAGTGGACAGATTGACTAAGTCTGCCCATTTCCTACCATTGAAGACGACATATACAGTTGAGAAACTCGCTCGGGTATATGTGGATGAGATAGTACATTTGCATGGTGTGCCAGTAATGATAGTTTCTGACAGAGGTCCTCAGTTTACAAGTCATTTTTGGGAACAGTTGCACAGAGCGTTGGGAACGCAGTTGAGGTTCAGTACATCTTTTCACCCGCAGACAGATGGACAGTCTGAAAGGACTATTCAGACTTTGGAAGATCTCCTTCGAGCTTGTGCTTTGCAGTTTCTAGGCAACTGGGATGTACATCTTAGTTTGATAGAGTTTGCCTACAACAACAGTTATCAGCAGAGCATTGACATGGCTCCTTCTGAGGCTTTGTATGGAAGGAAGTGCAGATCTCCCTTGTATTGGTATGAGTCTGGTGAGTATCAGCTTTTGGGTCCTGAGTTAGTACAACAGACAACAGATAAGATCCAAGTGATACAATAACAGTTGAAAGTGGCACAGGACAGGCAGAAGTCTTATGCAGACAATCGCCGACGACCTTTGGAGTTCCAGGTAGGAGACAAAGTGTATCTTAAAGTCTCACCGTGGAAAGGTGTGCTAAGGTTTGGTTGGAAGGGTAAGTTGGCACCCAGGTATATGGGGCCTTACTCAGTCATAGCACGTGTTGGCAAGGTAGCTTACGAGTTAGAGTTGCCTCCAGAGTTGCACAGGTTACATCCAGCGTTCCATGTCAGTATGCTGAAGAAAAGTCATCCGGATTCAGGTACAGTGATATAGCCAGTTGAGGTTGAGCTTGATGCAGATGTGACCTACGAGGAAGGTCCTGTGGCGATCCTTGACAGAAGAGTCAAGAAGCTGAAGAGGAAGGATCTAGTTCTGGTGAAGGTTCTTTGGCAGTGTCGTGGCGTTGAGGAAGCCACGTGGGAGCTTGAGGAAGAGATGAGGAGGAAGTATCCCTCGCTTTTCTCTTCGGATTTCAGGGACGAAATCCCTTGAAGGGGGTTAGCTTGTAAGGACCCTTACCTTCGTTTAGGGTTTACCCTATTTGCTTTGCTTAACCTTGGTGCTTTGGTGCTTGCTAATCACCTTTAGTGGTGATTAGGGCTTGGTTGTGCTTTGTTGAGAGTTGGAGGGGCTACTTGCAAATAACCCAAGTCTAGGGTTTTGTGAGCAAGTTCGCCACCTTGTGAGGTGTTCCTCCCTCTCTTTGCTTCCTCTAGGGTTAAGAGGAAGGCTTGGGCTCGTTGCTTGAGTTCTTTTGGACCTGGTTGAGCTTGTTTGGGCCTTGAGGTGCCTTGTTTTGGCTTGGTTGAGCCTTGTGTCGCCTAAGAGGTGAGTGTATCGGCCTAGGAGTGTTTGTGTCGGTCAAGTTGAGTGTGTGTCGCCCAAGGAGAAACATGTTGTGTAGCCCATGGTGCATGTGCTTTGAGTCGCCCAGGGTGCTTGATCCAACCTTGACCTTGTTTGGTGGACACTTGGAGCATACCTTGGACAAGTGTATAAGGCTTGCTAGAGTGGTGGCTTGAGCTCTAGGACAAGTGTCCTTTGGGTGGGCGACACCTAGCTTGGATCTACCTTGTTTTCTCCTCCCTTTCCTTCTATATATGGGGTTTCCTTCCTTGCTTTGTGTCCCTTTTGGTCCTTTAGTTTCCTCCTCTACCTTGGTTGCACGACACAACCCTCTTCCTTGCTGGTGGTGGCCGATACCCCCTTGGAAGGAGCAGCTTGGTGGATGATATCCCTTGAAGCTTGGAGCTCTTCTTCTTCCTTGCTTAAGGCGAGTTGCATAACTCCTAACCCTAGCTACTTTATCTCCTTTTCCTTGATCTCATTTGCATGTTGTTGCTAGTTTTGTATCTTGCTTTAGTATCTCTGTTGGCTGATCCTCTTGTGGTTTAGAGTTCTTGGTGAGATGTGTCCATGAACTGCTAGGGTTTTGAGTACCTTCTGCTTGAGGTAGAAGATGACCAGGTGCGAGTGTGTGTTGGCCGACAGACCTGTGATGGGCGATATGGTTGCTCTTGTGTGGGGCGATATGTTGTGGTGTCGGGCGATACACCTAGCCTTGTGACAGGCGTCACACTCCTATCTTATCTTGTGACGGTTGTTAGGCCTTGACCAGTTAGTTTTAAGATACATGGAGGGGCTACCCACCTTGAATGTTATCCTTTGTGGTTAGATCTTGGTCGATAGCTGACCTGTGACGGACGATACACCCCATGCTGTGACAGGCGTCACGCTGCCCTTGTATCGGCCGATAAAACCATGTGTGACGGGCGTTGCCCGATAGTGATAGTGTCTAACATCCCTGACGCACGATACTCCTCATGGGACGTCGCGCTGTACGCTTGGTTGCCTTAGTGGCAACGCATCGTTGTGGGATGTTATGTGTTGATCTTTGGTGAGGGTTCCTTGTATCTTGGAAACAGCCTTGTGGTTATGTCCTTGTTTTAAAACGACGATAACTCTTTGTAGGATTGATAAGTGCTCGTTATGATTAAGATTGTGCACTTATCTTAGCATGGATATACACACGGATGAGATCACCCTGATTAACTGTATGATGCTAAGAAAATGATAAGTATGTAGTGAGGGTTGCTTAGTAATTCACCTGATACATATGATTATAAGTTGAGATAATGGTAAGTATATAATGGTTTGCTTAATGAATGGTAATGATAGTGGTAATAATAACGTTGTCCTTTTATATATCTAAACATGACCATATGTATGGAGTGATTCCCTTGAATGTCTGTGGAATGTTGAGGCAAGGATAAGTACATAAATAGTTGCTTAATGATGTGTCTTATGCACATGATCACTAGATGATGTATAACTGATAAGTATAGCATCTTGAATGTCATCTCATAATAGTAAGCATAGTCCTTATGTTGAAACTATGATTATTGAGTACACTAACCATGCAGGTGATGCTTAGCCATGATAAGGCTATGAAATATACGTGATGAGTAACATCACTTTGATAATTACTCTGCTTGATGAGATTTCATGTATGATGTGTTTGTCCCATGATGATGATGTAAGCCTTGAGAGGCAGTGGCAATACATGATGAGGGGTTGAGATCCCATGATATGTGGTGATCCTTGAGATGGATCTGGATGGTTGGCAAGAGGCACAGTGATAACATGTGATGTTTAATCCTTGAGATGGATCAGGTTGATGTGATTACAGAAATAATATAATGTTGAGTTTGTGTTATTTACTTTCTGTTATATCTTGCATGTTACACAACTTGGTTGAATCTTGCAATCCATCTAAAAGATACTAATAATCACAGTGAAATATATCATGTAGTTGCCCTGGCCATAGATCCATCATTGTCAGGAATTTGGTGATGGTGAAACGGGTTCTCCTACGGGATTACCCAGAGCGCATATTGTTGAATATGCGAGGTTGCTCCTAGCCTAAACTGAGGAGGTAAGAGTGCAACTTCGGTTGTAGACTCAAGGGTGCAGATTCAGGCACGTAGCCCAATTGTGATGAAGAGCATGGTGAACAGGTCCATGGCTCAGGATATGTGACAAGAGGAGCATGAATGCGTTCATGGCTCAGAGCACAGTGAACAGGCCCATGGCTCCGTTTCACTAGCGCCGAGACCTATACTAAGGCAGGCTAGGCAGAGGGTAGCCTGACTCTATGGCTAAGACCACTTCAGCATGAGACTGCGGTCCTGCTTGTGTTGTACTCATGCACTGACCACGAGGTGAGAGGTCGTGGAGTCCGGCTCTTCCATTGACCTTGTATGGCACCAGTGTAGGTTTCGTAACTGAAGGTTGGATTTGAGCGGTACGGCTCGCTTCCTCAGGGCATAATAATACATAATTCAGCCGTTTAGTATTTACTGCTTAAGACAAACACGAAACATTGGTTGAGGCCTTGTTTATGTAGATATCTCTGTTATATCTTGCAGTTACTACTATATTTCTTAGGTTATGTGGCAATATATCTTAGCTTGGTAATCATGTTATGTGACAATATATCTTATCTTGATAATCATGCTATGTAGCAAGATATCTTATCTTGTCAATCATGTTCCATTGAAAGATATTTGGTTATATGCCTTTTGTACATCTGGTAAGCTTGTCGGTACGAATAGCTTTGCTTTATATAGACTGCTCTTTTTATACATGTTATCAGTTATCTGCTATTATAAGCTTTATCCTTCTGAGGTTCTGTAGTTGCGGTGGGGATTTATTTTTCCCACTGGGACAATGTTCAATTGTCTCACCCTGCTGGTTTACACCCTTTTTAGGTGGTCGAGCTAGACGTGGTGGTGGTCGCGGAGTTGCGGCCGAGCAGCAAGAAGATCAGTAGAAGGCAAGCGTTGGACATGCTGTTGTTTTAGATGTTTGTGATAGAGTCTAGAGTCATCCCTGTACTCTCAGGTCCTTGGCAGTATTTTGACATTGTTTCACGATGAACGATCGATAATGTTTTGAATGTCCTGTTGTTGGCCGTATATGAGCCTTTATGTATATGAACAGGTGGTGAACTCATGTGATGGATAGACAGCTGTTTCTGTAAGCTGTGGACACGTAACAGATCTTGCATATGTATATATTTGACATGTTTCCTTACAGGATGAGAACTGGAATGTAATAGTTTCTCAGTTTATCAGCTTTCCACAAACGGTTTTAATTAACCCGTGTTTTCGATAAGATGTGGTTATGGTGTTTTCCGTACGTTTTTGTGTAACACCTCACTGTCTGTGTGATAGCGGGATGTGTTGCCACAAGTTTTGGTATCAGAGCTTTAGGTTCACTGAGTCTACATGGATTTAGGACTAGGTCGTCTGTTCTTGTGTGTTGTCCAGATTTTCTTACAACCATCTTCTTCCCTCACCGGAAGAAAAGTCAAGATGTCTGGAAACCAGGAAAAACACTCAGCTGAGTACAGTGATGCTGCTTCAGCTGAAGGGCAGGCACATGGAGATCGGGTGCCTGAGGTCCCCCAACCTAACCCAGCCATTCTTGAACATCCTGCCTACCAAAAACTTATGGGGCAGATGATAGCTACGATGAATCTCATGGTTGAGCGATTACTAGTGCCTCCTCCACGAGCATAGGTTCCCCATGGAGAAGCATCGGGCATTGGGAAGACCTTCGAGCAGCTTCGCCGAGTCAGAGCTTCGGATTATGCTGGAACGGCTAATCCAGCGGATGCAGATATGTAGCTGACAAGTCTTGAGAAGGCTTTCCGGATCCTTGACATCCCCGAAGTGGACAAGGTAAAGCATGCTGTCTATCTTCTGAAAGGTAGTGCTGGTCACTGGTGGACCATCGAGGAAGAGAAGCGGCCTGGTGAGGTGGTCTGTTAGGAAGTGTTTTGACGCGATTTCGTCACCAGATACTTTCCGAAGACGTATCTGGATGAGAAGGTCAGTCAGTTTGAGAGTTTGCGACAAGGAACGATGAACATCACCGATTATGAAGCCAAGTTCATGAATCTGTTGAGGTTTTGCCCTCACATGGCGGCAATAGATGAGGAACGGATCAGACGCTTTGAGAAGGGTTTGAGTGTTGAGTTGACAACCCCTGTGTCTGTGTTGGAGAACTGAGAACGGTTTGCTACATTCGTGGAATCTGTTCGAAGGATTGAGAGGACAGTAAGGGAGAAAAGAGAATCCATGTCTCACAAAAGGCCTACTCAGTTTCAGGGACATAGGTTTGGTGGCTTTAAGAAGCCCATGTTTTCATCGCCGGTAGTGATGAGAAGTTCTGGTGTACCGTCTCAGTGGTCTCCGAGTAAGGGGAGAGGTTATGTTTCTTCACCACCCAAGGCGCATAGTACAGCTTCTGTGGCAGTGACAGGGCCAGCTAGTCCACGGGTTGAGGATAGGTCATGTCATCTTTGTGGACAAGTCGGGCATTTCAGGCTTAATTGCCCGAATAGAGATGTTGAAGTGACACAGCAGCCGAGGCAGAGTTTTCAAAGGTCAGAGAGGCAACAACCCAGTGGTAGCAGAGGACGAGGACTCGATCAAGCGTCTCAAGCTGGACCGTCTGCTCAGGGAAGCAGAGGTCATGGACAACAAGCAACGTCTCGATTCTATGCCATGAGTCAGTCGGAGGCGATAGTCAACCCGCGAGTAGTGACAGTTCAGATGGAGTTATTTCATTCTGATATGTCTTCTTCTTGCTTTATATCTGTTCTAGTTGACCCGGGTGCTAAGCACTCTTTTATCGCCTATAGTATGCTTGAAAACTGTCGTTTACCTGTTAGTTGTAAGAAAGATAGCCTGTTGTTAGAAACCCCTCTTGATGGTTCTTCATTGCTTCGAGAAGAGTGTCCATCTTGTGTCTTGTCTTTCTCGGGACACCACATTCAAGTGGATCTTATACCACTTAATATGCATGTGTTTGATGTTATCCTTGGGATGGATACCTTAGAGAAGTATAAGGTTGTTTTGGACTGTAATACTAAGCAGGCGGTGTTTGATGATGCTGGAGAGAAGTGGATCTTCTAGGGAGATAGGAAGATTCTTCCGACGTGTCTGGTATTTGCTGTGGTGGCAGATAGGTTGCTACAACAAGGATGTGAGGCGTTCTTAGCTCACGTGGTAGATACCGTTGTGGATACCAAGGCAAAAGGTCCTAGTCTCAAAGAGGTGCCAGTTGTTTGGGAGTTTGTAGATGTGTTTCCTGAGGAGTTTCCTGGTGTTCCCCCACCCTGTGAGATTGATTTCGAGATCAATCTGGTACCAGGAACGCAGCCAGTTGCGCAAACACCGTATAGGATGGCTCTAGTGGAGATGGCAGAGTTGAAGAAGCAGTTGCAAGAGTTGCTGGACAAAGGTTTTATCTGACCGAGTACGTCGCCTTGGGGTGCTCCCGTGTTGTTTGGCAAGAAGAAGGATGGTTCGATGCGGTTGTGTATAGACTACCGGCAGTTGAACAAGGTCACGATCAAGAGCAAGTACCCATTTCTGAGGATAGACGGTCTGTTTGATCAGTTGCGTGGTGCTATAGTGTTTTCGAAGATCCATCTACGGTTCGGATATCATCAGTTGAGGATCAAGGCGGATGACATACCAAAGTCAGCTTTCAGGACGAGGTATGGTCATTATGAGTTCGTGGTTATGCCGTTTGGGTTAACCAATGCACCTACTGCTTTATAGATGTTGCGGCCAAGCAGCAAGAAGATCAGTAGAAGGCAAGCGTTGGACATGCTGCTGTTTTGGATGTTTGTGATAGAGTCTAGAGTCATCCCTGTACTCTCAGGTCCTTGGCAGTATTTTGACGTTGTTTCATGATGAACGATTGATAATGTTTTGAATGTCCTGTTTTTGGCCGTATATGGGCCTTTATGTATATGAACAGGTGGTGAACTCATGTGATGGATAGACATCTATTTCTGTAAGCTGTGGACACATAACAGATCTTGCATATGTATATATTTGACCTGTTTCCTTGTAGGATGAGGACTGGAATGTAATAGTTTCTCAGTTTATTAGCTTTCCGCAAACAGTTTTAATTAACCCATGTTTTCGATAAGCTGTGGTTATGGTGTTTTCCACACGTTTTCGCGTAACACCTCACTGTCTGTGTGATAGCGGGATGTGTTGCCACAACAATGCTCTTTCTCATCCATGGTAGTCTTGTATCTCGTAACATGATGCTTGCCAAATTGATATGGAATTCTAGGATCTTCCTAAGTACTTCGCCTCTCATCCCTTTCCTTCTAAGTCTCCGTAGAAGAGGCTGCCATGTCACCCCATGTTTGAGGTATAGATTCTTATTTTGTTAAATTTGTAGAAATGGTTACAATTACCCAAATATGGCAAAATTATATACCAAATTGATCATGAGAATGAGTAGAATCTAAATAAAATAGTATCATGACCTGGAACTGATCCTAATTCTAAAAGTAGGACTAATGCATGATTAACTAATGATAATACATGGAAATCTTAGATCGGATAATTAACATGTTGAGTATATAAAAATATTTACTTTGCCATATAAAATGATATAGTTGACTATAGTGAGATCTAAGATGATGATGATAAAGATGATGAATAATTAGGATTTCTATACCAACAATTGTTAAGATGTGTAATTAGGATTTTGAACACCAGTGATGTAACTTGCTATGACCTTAATGTACATAATCTGATATAAGTGTTCATGATACAATAACATGGTACTTTTGATAATAATTATTACACTTAATATGGATTAGGGTTCTTGGTTCATTAGATCACAAGACATGGAAATTAGGATACTAAGGAAACTAAACCCTAGACAAAATCATGATTAGTATTTTGAATATGATTTGTGACACTTTAGAGTATACATATAATGTTGGTTGATTATGTTGAATGCTTGGATATTTGGATATATGCTTGAATTACATGTTGCGTGATTTCTACATAGAAACAAAGGTACATGGTTATGCTTATGAATACTCACCTTATCGACTTCGGTGGTTTTCTATAGTTTCATGAATGGATTGTAATTAAACTGCTTGATTGTTTGTTTACTTTATGCAATCTACAGGGCTTGTATCACATTATATAAATGTAACTTGCTCAAGCCCATAATTCTATCTCTAGAAGGTTGAATGTAGGAAGAGAAATCATTATAAGGACTACCCCCAGTGAGTGGGTATGTCATTGAAATTTCTCCCATCGAGTGGGTATGTTTTAGAGATTACCCCCAGCGAGTGGGTATGCCATTATATCTACCCCCAACAAGTGGATATGCCATTAAGATTATCCCCAACTAGTGGGTACATCACGGTGATTGAGCAAGGAAAGGGTTGAGAAGTTATAATAGAATATACATGTTTGATTATGTAATAATAATTGTTTGTATGGATGTTTACATCGTTACACCTACATGCGTATATTCGATTTTCCCCTACGTACTCAATATAGAAATATACTAACCACATTTCGATTTGTTGATGTTTTAGGTAACTGACACATATGAGGATATGAAGACAGGGTGAATCAGATAAAATCAATCAAAGACACCAAAGCTAAGTCAGGAGGATTAGTTATGTGTAACACTTCTTTTCATATTTAATAGCTCTCATGATGAAAGTTTACACAATTCCTTAGAGGAGCATAATTATGAATTTTATAAATAATATTTGTGAAATAATAGAAATTATTTATTATTTGTCAAATATGGATCTTGGGAATTTAAGTAATAGCTCTTGAATCTAAGGTCCTTCTTTAGTCGAGGGACACTAAAAATTGAGATCGTTACAGAAGTGATGCACCATGTGTCACTGGCAGATTGCCCCAATTAAGAGCATAAGGCACATCAAGAGCTTCGTACCTTGATTATAACAAAAAAATGAGTATGATCTTACTCAGTGGGGAGCTCAAGGAGAACCATAATCCTCATTAATCATGACAAATAACAAGTGATAAATGTATATAAGTAAATATACATGAATTTTAAACTCGTATGACCTTACACAGCGTGTACGATGATGGTTTTGAAGAAAAGTAAATATAGATATAGTCCACAAGAGATATCACTAATGAAAAGACATGAGCTTGAACAACACATTTCTTGATTTATCACCCTTCCTAGCATCGGTACTCCACTACATGATGCGGGAGTTGGGGGACGGGAGGGAAGAAATATTTCTCTGTGAAACGCATGGACAAAATCGTGAGGACTACGCTGGATATGTGAATGCTTAGTTTGATTGAACTGGTTCTCAATATGGTAAGGGTGTATTCCACTTTGATCTTATAATTTTGATACATTCCCGAATGAAAAGATATAGTCTTGACATCTAGGATAAGGGGTTAATGCTAGGTGGACCGTGTGTTTATGAGGAATAGATGATAAGACTTGAGAAGAAGTTATTGGTTGTTTGTTGTGGCCGGTGCGCATGAAGGTCATATGGATGGAGGCGGTATGGAAGAAATGCGTAGATACACACAACAAGAGTGGATTTTCGTCATTGATTTGTTGTGGTGGGTATTTAGTTCATGGTCACGGTTGTGGGTGTGGGATTGATCACCCGTAACTATCAGCCTAAATATTTAGGTGCAACGCTCCAGGCTGTTATGAGTCCAAGATAACGCAGGATCCCTACAAAAGAGGGGCCAACTCCCCCATCCTATATTTGTCATCACTCAAACAAAACTCAAAAAACAAAAACAAAGATCGTATCAGCTTATCCTCGCGTACGATTCGCTGATTCCGCGGCGGAATCTATCGTTTTGTGCAGGACATGTGACTATGTGAGAGGCCAGGTGCAAAAAGGGTTTGTTGCACGCCACTCCGTTGCCACATGTCGTGCTGCCAGTAGCGCGTCGCGGTGGGGCCAGCGGGGACTAGAACGACACGTCTGATTGGTTGGTGGGGTAGAGTAGAGAAGAAGAGCAGGGAGTTGTGGTGGTCGCAAGGTTTGTTTTTTTTTGGTTTCTCCTGCCTACTTTCTCCTCCTGTCATTCAATAATGGGGGTTTGAGTCTTGAGACAGACGGGTGGCCGTTTGTTTCCAAAAATCTCGACCTTTCTGTTCTTTTATCTCCCGTGCCACGCCTCCGTTCCAGGCCTCTCGCTCGCCTCCGACCCGCGCCCGTCTCGTTTTGCCTTCTCCCTCCCTTTCCCCTCCCTTTCCCCTCTCCCTCCGGTGCCGCATTTGAGGAATCACAAGTAGGGAGGGGGAGGGAGTCGGGGCTTCTTCTTGTTCTGCTCCAGCACCGACGCCGTTCGCTCCTCCTCAATTTATCCGGCGAGTATTCCTCAATTTATAGCAGGTGGGGGAAAACGAAGGTGGTTCTCGGAAGCAAACGGTTTTTGTGGTGTTGCTTTTCCACCCTGTATTTCCCTGGTTCGCACCATCTCCTTTTCTGTTCATTTTCCGTCTTTTTTCCATTTGCGGTAATCGATTTGTCTAGAAAGAAGGGTTTCCGACTGGAAGAGACGACGGAAAGCGACAGCCCCAAAGCTGTACGCCCTCTGATTTCTAGATGCTTGCTGTTTGACTAGAGACAACTCATAGCCCCCTCCCTTTCCTTCTTCCGTCTCCTTCCCTCACCCCAACTTTTCCACCGGTTTACCAGTTTCTGCCCCTGTTAGCGGGGAAGGTTGGAGGGCGGGTGGGCGTGACCCTTTACGATGGGCAGGCTGTGGAACGGGTTCCTTTCTGCGGCGGAGCTGCTTGTCAGCGCGACGGTGCATCTTCTCTATGGGTTCTACATCTTCAGCACCGCCGTGGCGTCCGACCTCACGCAGGCGCTCACGGGATCCGTCGGGTTGCCCTACTCTTCGGCTGCTTCTACCGCCGAGTCCGTCAACAAGGGGCTGGTCGAAGGGTGCCAGCAAAACCATAATGGCTTTCCCTCCGCCGCTGCAGGTCTGCCACCTCCCATTGTGCTCGTGCACGGCATATTTGGGTTCGGCAAAGGGGTAAGTAAGCTTTCTCCTGATTCCTTTTTATTTGAGTTTGAAAGATTTATAAGGAAAAAAAGACGGGGTTTTGATCTCACCCTTTGCGCCGCGCGTTTCAGAGGCTTGGTGGGTTGTCCTATTTCGGGGGAGCCGAGAAGAAAGACGATCGCGTCCTCGTCCCGGACCTGGGTTCTCTGACAAGCGTCTATGACAGGTGCTGGATTTATGATAATTTCATTTTGTCTTTTAAATCTTAACTCTTCCTACCTGATACATTCTCCAACATGAATGACCTGACCACAATGATTGTGCACCGCGGCTATCATCGCAGGGCCAGGCAGCTGTTCTATTATCTCAAAGGAGGGAGAGTGGATTACGGCGAAGAACACAGCAAAATGTACGGCCATTCCCGTTACGGCCGGCTCTATGAACAAGGTATTCTTATCTAACGATCCCACAATTTAGTTAGGAGAGAAGCTATTGACGTATTCTACAAAGTTTTTTTGTTCACGGATCAGACATGAAATATCTTCCAGTCTACGAATTCTCCACTCTTGTCTAACTTTCTGTTGCATTGGCTGGCTGATTGTAAACGCACAGGGCATTATCCTGAATGGGACGAACACCATCCCATCCATTTCGTCGGCCACTCCGCTGGAGCACAAGTCGTTCGGGTTTTGCAGGAGATGCTGGCCGACAAGGTACAATTCATAATTTCTGAGACCAACTAAATAGAACCCCACCGATAGCAACGACTTGATGGAACTCCCCTTCCCGATTGCAAACATTCAAACTATGGAAAATGTTCAATATTGACTTGTATCTCATTGGATGACAGCCCATCACGACTACTCTAATATCCGTGTGTGATTGGAGGTTTCACTCCAACACCAAATGTTGTCAATATATGAACCCGCCTTCCATGTCCTAATCTATTTAATGCCTTACCTTGTATCATAATCCAGGCCTTCGAAGGCCACCACGACACCTCTGAAGATTGGGTCTTGAGTCTGACATCCCTATCAGGGGCGCTTAATGGCACAACAAGGACCTACATGGATGGAATCCAGTAAGTACAGTTCAGTATCCTTTCACGCATGTGTATATTTTGGCATTGATTCACTACTTTGGACCATTGTCGTCATCACTAACCCGATGACGCTTCTTCTTCTCCCCAGGCCAGAGGATGGAATCAGCTTGAAACCAATCAGCCTGCTCCAGATCTGCAGGCTGGGTACCATCGTCTACGACTGGCTCGACATCCAGTGGCTCAAGAACTACTACAACTTCGGGTTCGACCATTTCGAGACGTCATGGCACAAGGCCGGCATCTCTGGGTTAGTGGATTGCCTCCTGGGAAATGCAGGACCGTTCGCATCTGGAGACTGGATCCTACCTGACCTCACCATTCAAGGGACGATCCGCATGAACTCTACCTTGCGTACTTTCCCCAATACGTATTATTTCAGCTACGCAACGAAAAGAACCAGGAAGTTATGGGGGTACACGGTGCCGTCCGGGTTGAGGAGGATCCACCCTCTGCTGTTCGTCAGAGTGCTGCAGATGAGCCAGTGGCGACATCCCCCTGATGTCCCCACTCCTTACAAGGGATATAGGTTAGTAATGTTATGCTTATTCAAAGGATGACTCTCTTTACTCTGGGCTTCCTGAAAGTTTGTTATCTGACGAAAACTTGATTTCCTGCAGGGATGAGGATTGGCATGATAATGACGGAGCTCTCAATACCATTTCCATGACTCATCCACGGTTACCAATGGAACACCCCAGCCATTACGTGCTACATGACTCGGAATGCCATCCATTGCAACCAGGCATATGGTAAGAGAGCCATTTCTCAGTCATGACTTTTGCGCCAACTATAACCATTTCTCCTGTTTTATCATGTTTGTTGCTACATTTGCTTCATCTCCTTCTTTTGTATACCTTCAATTAATACAAGAGAAGAACTTGTAGCATCAGCTCACATGGGATTTTAATAAATCAATATATTGGTGGTTATTGGCCCTGCTTTCTTGAAAAGCAATTTGTGCCTAAGTTATCTGTTTTTTTTTAATGTTTATTGAAACAGGTATTACAAAGTCTTGGAAGCCGACCACATATTTTTCATACTCAACCGTGAGAGAGCTGGAGTCCAGTTTGATCTCATGTATGATAGCATCTTCCAGAGATGTCGAAAGCACGCGTTCAGGACCGCTGCTCCTCCCACTGTTCCTAATGAGGCACATCATTAGCGTGTACATTATTACTCGACCTCAACCAGAAGCCCATGACATGATATGAGGTTCAGGGTTTTTTAAATATATGCCTGGCTCGGGGTAGTATTGTATATCAGTTTGAGAGAGAGAGAGTTCATAGGGTTCTCCAAGATTGGTAGTCAAAAATAGGTCATGTATTATATTCATTGTTTTCAAAGATCAAGTTGAAATAGTCATGGTATTCCTAATAAACTGCCATTTTCATCAAATCTATTATCAATCTCGTCAAAGCTTTGCTTTTCTTGAAAAAGTGTTGGGAGCCTAAACCCATAGGTATATGAAGTCTCCTACCCCCAATTCCTATTTGACAATATTGATATATATTTTTACCCAACTCAACCAACCATATGCATCTTACAAGAAGGGCTTCGCTTAAAACATAACTCAAATAGTTAAGTTTATTACATATGATCCAAGGAGTTGAACAATAAATATAATTATGGCATAAAGGTTCATTTGTGTTTACGTTGTCTTTTATGACGGGAAACATTTTTGAAAGGGTTAGGGACCAAGAGCGGTTAGTGAAAGCATTGTAAGAGACCACAATCACATAGATGACCTAGAAAACCATGCAGAGCAACTACACATAAGAAACCAAATTGAAGGAACTCCTTAGGTGGGAAATATTTTTCGGTAAGAGAGATTGGGTATCAAATGGCTTAGTGGGGGTTGTTAAGAATATGATGCTTTTCCATGTGCATGTTAAAGCTAGGAGGAACTGATCGACTATAGATAGGATTATGAAGGAGGATGGAGAGTTGGTGTTTAGTGAGGAGGATGTGATGAATGACGCCATCAATTATGATACCAAACTGAGTCCAACCAACTTGAAGAGGTAGATGAATACACTAGAATCATTGAGAGAGCTATGGAAGAAGAGGACAATGATAACATCCTAATAAATCCAAATGAGGAGGTAAAGAAAAAATGATGGACACGAGTAGTGTTGGGAAAATGAATAGGATGGATTTCGGCCCATGCGTAGTTGGATTTGGACTTGAGCAGGAGTTGGTTTGTGCTACCAATCTTAATAAGAGTCAAATCCAAGAAGGAAAGATGATGGTTCCTTATGTGCATCATGGAGTTGGACTAGGAGTGGATCTAGGATTTGGATAAAGGATTCCTGGTTGCAACCACATGCATGGAGGCCTATAAATAGAGGCCCTGGGAGAGGCCATTGAGATCATCCCACCATCCACCTGTTGAGGTGTGATCCCTCCAACTGTTTGTTTGTGCCTTCTGTGGTAGAGGGTGCCAGAGAACAAGAACAATTGGAAGGAGCTCTCTTGGTTGAATAAAAGAGGGTCAGCGACTTTGCCTTGAAGTAAAGTAGCGGTTGACAATTGGTGACACATTGGGTGCACTGTCAGAGCAGCTCTCTTGGTTGATAAGAGAGGGTCAACGACTTTGCCTTGAAGCAAAGTAGCGGTTGGCGGTTACAGATGCAGTGTTGCCATAGCAACAACTGTCCGGCCCAGTCAGCGGTCACATCGGCATCAAGCAGTCCCCAACAACGACAACGGCCTCGTGAGGAGATCAAGTAAAGATGGAGGTTTTGCACACATCAGGTGTGATTCTCTTCTTCCTCATCTTTGTTTTCGTGTAGGGAGGACTACCTGAATTTAGGAGGTAATTAAATCCAGGGAGTGTGAGTTGTAATCTTAATTACATAGTGCTTGTTGGCCGGTATTCACCGTGGTGTTTCTCTCCTTGTCTTGGGGAGAGTTTTCCACGTTAAATCTGGTGTTTCTTCTTTGAGTTTATATGCTTATCGGTAACGCTTCCTTAACAACTTTTCGTCACGTCCGAGACTGTATCGGTACATCTCCAACAAGTGGTATCAGAGCGCATGCTACAGATACAAGTCCAGATGGGGAAAGATGAAGATGCGATGATAATAAAATTGACAAGCACAATTTGACAGATTTGGAAATCCAAGATGGAGGATATTCTCTATTGCAAAGATCTATACGATCCGATAGAGGGATAAAAGTCAGAGACTACGTCTGATGTAGATTGGAAGAAGCTAAACAGAAAAGCCGTCAGAACAGTGCGATAGTGGCTCGACATCTCTGTGTTCCATCACGTCTTAGAAGAGACCAATGCCAAAGATCTGTGGAAAAAGCTCAAAAAGTTATATGAGCGGAAGACTGCCACAAATAAAGCTTTCTTGATCCGAAAGTTGGTGAGCCTCAAGTACCTGGATGGTACAAGCATCGCCAAGCATATGAATGAATTCCAAAGCCTAGTAAATCAACTGGGGTCCATGAAGATGGTTCTTGATGTTGAACTCCAAGCTCTACTTCTTCTAGGATCGCTACCAGACAGCTAGGAGACACTCGTAGTGATAGTCAACAATTCTGCATAGGAATGCAAGTTGACACTTGACCAGGTGAAGAGTAGTATGCTGAATGAAGAGACTTGACGACGAGCCTCGGGCGACAGCGGATCAAAGGTACACTTCACAGAGAGCATGTGTGTTGATAGAGCGAGAGACCGTGGCAGTCTAAGAGTCGCGGTGAGTCCCAGGACCACGAGAAGTCTTGTGGTAGATCCAAGTCGAAGAGTAGTAGAGGGTACTTCCATTGCGACAAGCCAGGTCATTTCAAAAGGGACTGCCAGGTCTGGAAAAGGAAATAAGGGTCTGAAGCCAAAGACAAGCAAGATGATGACAAGAACACCACATCGACAATATCAAATGACATGAATGATGTGGTCTTAACAGTCCAAGAGCAGTGTTTGCATGCTGACGAGGACGATTCAGAGTGGGTGGTGGATGCTGCAACCTCTTACCATTCTTCACCATGTGAGGAGTTCTTTACTTCATACAAGAAGGGGGACTTCGGCAGAGTGAACATGGAAAATTCCAGCTTCTCTAGAATTGTCGGGATTGGAGACATTTGTGTTCAGACAAGTGTCGGTTGTACACTCACGCTGAAGGATGTTCGTCACGTTCCAGATCTACGACTGAGTTTGATTTTTGGTTCTTCATTTGATAGAGAAGGTTGTCATCTTGATTTTGGTAGTGGCAAATGTAAGATCGCCAAGGGGGCTTTGGTTATTGTACGGGAAAAACTGTCTCACACATTGTATAAGACCAAGCTTAAAGTATTGAGAGACGACCATATACATGCAGTTGAGGATAACCACACAAATCTATGGCACAGCCGGTTAGGACACATGAGTGAGAAGGGCTTGAATCTTCTATCCAAGAAGAGGTTGATTCCTTGTGGCAATGACAGTGGTCTCAGTTCATGTGACACATGTCAGACAGGAAAGCATATGTGAATTTCTTTCAAGACAAGGTCAGTAGTGAAGTCACAACTTCTACAGTTGGTTCATTCGGATGTCTGTGGTCCGTTTGAGGTAGATTCACTGGGTGGCAATAAGTATTTTGTCACGTTCATTGATGATGCATCTAGAAAAGTGTGGGCTTACTTGTTGAAGACCAAGGATCAAGTTTTTCAGTGCTTCTAAAAGTTCCATGTCATGGTAGAGCGGGAGATTGGTGAAAAGTTAAAGTGTCTCTAGACGGACAATGGAGGAGAGTAACCTCTAGGGAGTTCCAGGCGTACTGCACGCAGCGTGACATATGACATGAGAGGATAGAGCCCGACACACCACAACACAATGGTAAAGCTGAAAGGATGAACCGTATTATTGTGGAGAAATTCAGATGCATGTTGAAGACTGCATAGTTGCCAAAGACATTCTAGGATGAGGCAGTGAGTACTGCTTGCTATCTGATAAATAGATCTCCATCAGTTCCTTTGGGGTTTGATATACCTGAGAATGTATGGGCAAGCAAGGATGCATCATACTCTCATCTCTGAGTATTTGGATGCAAGGCATATGCTCATGTTCCCAAGGAAAAGAGGCAAAAACTGGATGATAAAGCGGTGCCATGTATCTTTCTTGGCTATGGAGATCAACAGTTTGGGTACATGTTATGGGATCCAATGAAAAAGACCATGACCGGACACAGAGATGTGACTTTTTGTGAGAGTCAGACAGTGACAGAGCCTGAGGTTGATGATGCAGAGGATGTGGGATCAGGTGACAATCCTTCAGACGATGAGTATGAGGATGCTTCAGCTTCTTCACATGTGTAGTCTTTCGATGACGAAGAAGAGAAACATTATCACCCTAAGCAACAGAGTGATAGCACATCGAGTGGTCCAGTTCCAGATGCACAAATGAGTGATTCAACTTCACAAGCAAAGACTTCTGGGTAGGGAGAGCAAGATCAAGATCAGACAGAGTCCTCAGAGCAGTAGTTGAGGAGGTCTGACAGAGATCGTCATCCTTCATCCAGATATTCAACATCTCAGTATATCTTACTTACTGATCAGGGGGATCTAGAGACTTTTTAGGAGGCACAAACTCATAGAGATAGAGTATAGTGGCATCAGGCGATGCAGGAGGAGATGTCTTCTTTATAGAAGAATGATAGCTATGAGCTTGTGGCGCTTCCTAAGGGTCAAAAAGTACTTAAGTACAAGTGGGTCTACATGATGAAGAGAGATGACAACAACAAGGATCAAGCTTTTAATGAGAAGCTACATGGACATGGGGAGCATCATCATATGATTTCTAAACCTTGGTACAGAAGGTCAGAAATAAGGTTTTCATTCAGGATGGCTCAGCATACCAGTTAGGGGGATCCAGCAAAGTTCCAAGCATGGGCATGGAGAGAGAAGCGACACTGCTATGATACTTCTTCTCAGTTTCTTGAGAACAGAGTGAAGTCAGGATTAGACTTCAAGAAGATGGATGAAAATGACAGGATGTTGACATGTTCAACGAGAGTGGATCCATCACAAGTGGTGATGAGGTCGACACGCTACTCCAGATGATTGTTGAAGACAATGTCTCCCTCATGGGCTGGAGGGGGAGATTGTTGGGAAAAGGAATATGATTTCAACCCATGCGTAGTTGGAGTTGGACTTGAGTAGGAGTTGGTTTGAGCTACCAATCCTAATGAGAGTCAAATCCAAGAAGGAGAGAGGATGGTTTCCTATGTGCATCATGGAGTTGGACTAGGAGTGGGTCTAGGATTTGGACAAAGGATTCCTGATTGCAACCACATGCATGGAAGCCTATAAATAGAGGCCCTGGGAGAGGCCATTGAGAACATCCCACCATCCACCGATTGAGGTGTGATCCCTCCAGTTGCTTGTTGGTGCATTCTGTGGTAGAGGGTGCCAGAGAACAAGAACAACTGAATGAGCTCTCTTGGTTGAATAAGAGAGGGTCAACGAATTTGCCTTGAAGCAAAGTAGCGACTGACAGTCAGTGACACATTGGGTGCACTGAAAGAACAACTCTCTTGGTTGATAAGAGAGGGCCAATGACTTTGCCTTGAAGAAAAGTAGCAGTTGGCGGTTACAGACGCAGTGTTGCCATAGCGGCAGCTATCTGGCCCAGTCAGCGGTCACAACGGCATCAAGTTGTCCCCAACAACGACAACGACCTCGTGAGGAGATCAAGTAAAGAGGGAGATTTTGTATACAATGGGTGTGATTCTCTTCTTCCTCATCTTTGTTCTCGTATGGGGAGGGCTACCTGGATTTAGGGGGTAATTAAATCCAGGAAGTGTGAGTTGTAATCTTAATTACATAGTACTTGTTGGCCGGTATTGCCCCGTGGTTTTTCTCTCCTTGTCTTGGGGAGAGTTTTCCATGTTAAATCTGGCATTTCTTCTTTGGATTTATACACTTGTCGGTAACGCTTCCGCAACAACTTTTCATCACATCCAGGACTGTATCAGTACATCATCCCCAATAGGTAGTGCCCCAGGGCTGGATACAACGACTTTCTATCAATTTGCATGGGACATAGTGAAGGAGGATGTCATCAACCTGATTAACCACTACCTTAGAGGAGAGTAGATTCATAGAGGCCTCAAATGCATACACCTAGTTGTTACCCCCAAGACCGAGGAGCTGACTAGAATGAAATGACTTTCGACCTATTAGCATCGGGAATATTTTCTTGTGTATAGTATCTAGGGTCATCCTCACCATACTTACCTAGAATGATATCTAAAGAACAATCAACCTTCGTCAAAGGTAAACACATAGGGGACACCATCAGGCTCTCCCAAGAACTTATGCATGATCTAAACACAAGGGGCCTACTAGAAGAGAATATCGTCTACATGGTAGTTATGTCAATGTCCTTCAATCAAGTGGAGTGGATTTTCATAAAAGAGGTATGAGGTTCGTAATTATTCTCTACAGGAGCCATTCAATGCATCATGTACCTCATGAGAGGAGTATGATTTTCAATCACGATTAATGGATGGGTCGGAGAGTTCTTCCCCGCAACAAGGGGGCTGAGACAAGGGGACCCACTCTCACCCATCGTATTCATCCTTGTCCAAGAAGTCTTAGGGAAGCACATCAAATGACATACAAAACTAGATTGACTAGAGAGGTTTAAGGCAAGAGGATTCGGTCCAACGCCCCCATACCTCATGTTCACATAGGACCTCATTTTCTTCCTAAACCTAATAGGGAAAACTCTATAAGGAGTGAGAAATTGCTTAATGTCTATGAAAGATTGTTAGGGAAAAAGGTCAATTTAGAAACAATTTTTCCATTATCTTAGGGAGTCATTCACAAGAGAGGACTATAATGATATCATAGCATGGGGATGTGAATGTAGAGAAAAACCTATATTACCTAGGAGTTTTGCCAATCCTAGGAAAAATCATGATGAGGCACTATAATAACTTAGTTGAGAGAATCACAAGGTGTCCCACATCATCGTACAATAAGCTTTTATCCTTAATCAAAAGGATGAGATTGATCAGATTGGTCCTATCAGCAACCCCTTCACAATTTGGCGGCATGTGTAGTTCCCTTCCCTTTCCTCAAGAGTACTGAGAGGAGAGTGGTCAAATTTTTATTGGCATCTAGAGTGGACACAAAAGAAGGCACTAAATCAGTCGGAAGAGGTTAGTCCTATCCCCCGAAGAGGGAGGATTGGGGATATAAAGACTTAGAGATAGACTTAATGCACTTGTAATGAAAGCAACATGGGATATCCTAATAGGAGACTCCACATGGGCCAAATTCTACATGGAGAAATATAGTAAGAGAACGTGGAACATATGGATGGACCACCCTTGGCTCCTCAAGTGTAATAGGAGATACTCCATTTACTAGAAAAGGAATTTGGAGAGTGATGGTTAACAACATATGGGATGTGGGAAGATGTGAGATACAATTCTGGACAACAAAGTGGGCTTATAGTTGTACGATAAACTATAGGCATAATAGTATCATTGTAGATCCCAACCTACAGATTAGGGATCTCATTGACCTAGAGGTGATTTGGGATACTATGAAATTAGAATGTCTAGTAAAAAGTTTCGAGGTGCAATGGTTGAACAAATCAGATATAGGGATCACATGAAATGAGATACCCCTTTTTGGTGCCCAGAGGAGAATGAGTCCTTCACCATACGATCAACTCATATCGCCTTGTGACTTAACTGAACAGGAAATAAATAATTCAAGTGAATTTGGAACAACCCCTTACCGACCAAAATATTGATGTTTTGGTTGTAAACTTAGAGTCAATGCAATCCCTACTAATTTCTGAATTCAATCTTGTAAGATTCACATGGCATCAATTGTCAATATTGTGAGGAGATGTTAGAGGAGACCACTCCTCATTGGCAATAAAATGCACCATGTGTGGATTAGAGTGGAGGAGTGGCTTGACACAACAAACTTTTCAATTACCGATCTATATGGGCCTCACGAAGAAGCCTTTTGGCACTCTCAAACTACATAAGTCGGCTTGGGTTTGCGAGGGGAGTACTCCCCATGATCGTGCCCTGGGTCCTTATAATGTTCGGAGATTTGGGGACTCAAATAAAATGATCTTAAAAGGAATGATTGGACTACCTATATCACCAAGGTGCACCTCCTTTTTAGGGAGCCCATCACTAAGAACTCTAAAGGTAAGCGTTCTTAGCTTGGAATAGTACTAGTATGGGTGACTAGTTAGGAAGTTGATATTGTCTTGTGAGCAAGTGAGGACAAAGCGCGTAGTTAAGGCTAGTGGTGATTTTGTTGGGTTTTGTGGGAGAGAACAGACATCGAAAACAAAATTTTATCTAACTAGAAACCCATATCCAACAAATCACATCAACAACTATGCAATAGGAAAGACGATTTAGCGAGATATACCTAGTCCTGAGGCTTGCTCAGCGATAATACCTTACAGCTAGTGCGATCTTCAACCACCTAGTCTTCAACGATGTCTATGCAGCTCCTAGTCTTGACCCGGACCGCGGTTAACAATTGTGAGAACCTGTTACACTAAACGAGATTACCTAAAACATAAAACACAATCAATCACTAATTAATCACATACCAAAAAATATGGGTAAATTAAAACCGATTTCAACATCAACACCTGCTCAGAAGCATTTGAATAAGATCCCAACATCTTTCTTATATCCATACTATGCCAAGAATTTGATACAAATTGTTCTATCATCTTTTCCACAACATATATATACAGGAGAACAATAATCACATATGCCACACAAACAAGCATTAATATGCTAACAAAAGTCTGATTTATTTGAAACACCATATACAAACTTTTCCTGCTCGGACATGAGAGTACAAGGACGACTCTAGGACACACTAGACATATAATCAACTTTATCAAAGATTCATTACTATAGCTCCTCTTTGCTGCCACATGTTTGTTTTCATCACTTCCGATTACCTAAAAAAATGTGGCGAACCACAAGGGTGAGACCCATGTCCCAACAAGAGATATAACCTCCAACAACGATTATTGATTACAATTTAAGTAATTAAATAGTTAAACAGTTTAATCAGATATAACAAATAAGCTCAGCAACACTGATGATTAACAAAATACATAAAGGAGCAGATAATAACTATCATCATTAGCCAGACTATCATCATTTATCTTGTTGACAATATAAGCAATTCAGTAGCATATGTATATCTAGCATCATGAGCAAGTCTAGTAACATAGAATCTCTATCATTATGAATAAGTCTAGCCACATAAGAATAGCTAACAACATTAGCATGTCTAATAGGTTGATCATATCAACATCATAAAAAGAGCTAACAACATAAGCACAATTATCTGGATAAGCATGATTAACATTATATGCATGTCTAGTTACAAAGGCATGGCTAGCATACTAAACATGAGGTAGCTAGCATCATGATTATAATCAGCAGTAGCAGTATAGTTATCAACATAATCATGGCTACTGTATATATGCATCTACAATCTTAAGCATATCCACAACATAAGTATATCTACTATCTCTTAATTGTACTAAGCATCATCTTTATGTCAAGAGAACAAACAAGGGTTATCATCCAATGTGAAGCGTCATGTATAACCCTAAACAAATATGCTATACGGCTGTATTACATCTTTTATTATGCTCTGAGGAAATTGAGGATACCACTCAAAATCCAACTAACCACTGCTAAGTCGAAATCAGTGCCATACAAGATCTAGGAAGAGTCAGACTCCTAAGATCTTCTCCACCCCCGGTCAGTACGGGTCCGCCACAGTGACACATAAGGTCAAGATGCTACAGCCTAGTCTGTCCTTGGTACAGGTCACGACACTAGTGAAAAGAGGTGGGTACACATACCCTACTATCCGAGGTACAACCACAATTGTCCTCTAATATCATCACATATATAATCACTGAGACACGACCACAGCCGTTCTCAAATTGAGGGCTATGTATGACCGTAGTTATCCTCCCTAAACACTTGAATTTAGGATGACAAGCACCCCACATACTCATTAGTATGTGCTCCAAGTTCCCCTTAGGAATACTCATTTCACCATTTGGCAAATTCTGACACTTAGATGGATCTATAACACATGGCACTACATGATTAGAGTTTCACTTGATTAGTTATGCTAATTGGGTGAATTAATGATGCATCAAATAAGTAGACATACAAACCCTGATTCACTTCTAACGAGCATATACATATCACAACCTTAAAAAGATATAAAATGTGTGAAACATAATTTCTCATCTCATCATTACATGGTACTATTCACTTGATATTCATGAGACCACACTAGTCATCATACTATCACAAGATATAAATCATTTTCACAATATCACAGGGTATGAACCCTTATCAACATAAAAGGATTACACCTCATTCAGGGCTCAACCATGCCCAAAGGTCATTAAGACCATCATACTATCACAGGATATAAAATCCTTTTCACACAACATGTCTACACACATGATGGGGGAGCTTCTTGTGTGTGTTCTTTTATATTCTTAATAGTTTAATGCCATAGACACATGGGAAAGCTACTTTTACACCTCATGCTTGCTTCCATCCTTATCCATGGGCTATATTTACCTCTTCCTTGCCCAAGTTCAAAACTATGCTTGCTTTATCTTTGCTTTAACATGGAGCAACGACTCCCCTCTGTTTTGCTATGAAACCAAGTTCTCTAAGGTAGAAGACAACCTCTTTTTGGAGAAGAAAGTCTCCTAGAGCTCCATTTAGCCCTACCTAGGGTTTCCAAGGTCATCTTCTAGGGAATTCGACCAAGGCAAGCTATTTTCTTCCTTCCTTCTCCGTTTCTCTTGCTCTTCTCCTTCCTTAAACCTTCCAACATGTCAAAACCTTGCTGTTCCATGATAGAATTTGCTCTAAAGCCCTAAAACCCTACCTTTCTTGCTCCTTATGCTTAGGGTTTGCTCATTTGATGAAGAAAGGTGCTAGATGGACGAATTCATAGCTTATTCTTGGATTTTCTATCCTACATGTTCGAGATTTCTTCTGTGTGGGGTTTCATCTTCTCATTCGAGGAAATTTTTATAACTTGCTCCACGTTTATTGCTTACCATAAGCTTTCTAAATCATGTTCTTGCTTGAAAATGATAATTCATGCACTAAAAAGCTATGTTTGACTTGGATTTTGATTTTTATAATGTTCCCTATTCTAATTTCAGTTATATATGAATCCATGATCATTTGTATGTTATTCCTAAGGTATAATATGACTTGGATCAGGTTGGTTTGACAACCTATGGTGCTAAGCACCTATCAACCAATGGTCAATTTTAGGGTTTAAAGTTGATTTCTTCTATAAGCCATGACCCGATGATGGTACCATTGCAACAACCCTATGGTGTTGTCTTCATGACAACTGATGGTCGTGATCAAGGGTGTCAAATGATGGTGACAACCTATGGTCATCCCCTTAGGTCAGGTTTTGGACCAATTAGAAGTTTAATGATCAACCGTTAAGTACCCTATTGATGTTATCAATCAATGATGACATTAGCTTAATATATGATGTTGATTAATGAATATAGAATTGATCTAACAACCTATGGTGATTTAAGGGTCACTAATGATGGTGGATCAGGTCTCTAAAACCTATGTTGAGTCAAGCATTGTAGTTGTAGCATCAACTAAGCCTTAGACCAATGGTTTCTTGGGTCACTTGATGCAATGGTCGGACCTATACTATAATTGATGGTTTTAATATATGAACTTGACCCAATGGTCAAGATCTAATGTTTATTCCTCCAATAAAGTGAAATGATGGCTAATGTAATATGTTGGTCCTAATAATGTGATTTAGATGGTTTCCTTTATATGATCAACTTAAGGATATTACTTGTTGACATGGATGGCTTGTTCTAAATGAACAGTCGATTGTGGGTTTTACCCTACTCTCAACGGAACCCTTATTGTTATTAACCAAAGGATGTCTAGGGTTAAATAGTGACTTTAATAGATCACAACTCAATAACAATATATATGATTCATTCAAGGTGTTTACTTATGTAAACAACCAACGGTCTTACCTTCTAAACATCCAATGGTTCTGAGTGACATTGTGGTATGGCGATATGGGTTGAATGATGATGGAACAAATGGAGGGTTATCCTTAATAAGGTAGTCTTACCTATTCACTCATATGAATAGAAGGGGTGATAACCATATTGTGTTGATATGTAACCCTGATGAGGTATAGATTGTTATACCTAGCTTTAATATAACTAAATGATGGTAATTGGGTATAAATAGTCCTTGAATGACTAATACAATCATGGAGACTTTGTTATTATTGTTAAAACCTTAGTATGCTATAACATGATGGTTTCACCTTGATTTATGTATGGGTTCATACTTGAGAATAGTATGGAAGGTGATGGTGATGCTTCACCTTATGCATCCATGATCCAATGGGGATGCCGTGAGTTAGGGTTTGGGTATGAGTGCTGATTAGTAACATTCATATAATTTATCTTGTGAACCTAACTTAATGCAAATAGATAAAGATGAGTATTCATGTTTAACATTCTTATATGATGGAATGATGGTGGAATAACCTCCTTAATATGATCATAACCTTGATATGTTAATTAGTGGTTATCATAGCCACATGGTTGATACTTTCTTATGCTAAACATGTGCATTATGAATATGATGAGAGTTAATCATATCTAGATTCCTTTCATGTTGATGTAATAAAGGAATGTTCTTAATGTTAATATAAACCTGCTATGATTGTTTATGAATATCTCCTAGCTCATTAATGCGATATTGTTGATCTGGTGTATTATATGTAAGTGATGTTGTTGAGCCTTGTTATAAGGCATGCAAAGATAATGATGATCTTGCATGGAATAATATGATGGTCTTAATGATCTTTGGGCATGGTTGATCCCTAAATGAGGTCTAATCCTCTTGTGTTGATAAGGGTTGGATTTCCTTTGTCGAATTTCCTAGCCAATCAAATAATTCAATAGTTGATAGCTACTAAAGGTAGCTCATCCGTGAAGGGGAAAACCCTAAAATACCCTTGGAGAAAACACCTTCAAACCAAGGTTTAAATAGGCGCCCCATGGCTCAAAAAGCTCAAGAATTATTATAGAATATCCTAGGAACATAACGTAAGTGATAAATTGCAAAGAAAACCTCGCAATTGGGTAAATTGTAAAAAAATCCAAAATGTGCATAAAATTGCATAACTTGCTCAAACAGTGTCCAAATTGGACCAAATTTAAAACTTAGGATTGTCTTATGATTTAAAAGCATAACACAAGGTTATATTAGGGTTACAATAATTCAATTATGGTAATTAATCATATTCAACTCATTAAGCAAGTTTAGGAGCCTTACAACAATCATCCTCCTGAGTGGAAGAAATCTCCCGCCTCTATAGATAATCCACACGGACCACCAGGAACTCTAGTCGTCCTGAAGGATAAACTAGAAGGGGTCATCCCCTTCTATCGGCGTACTAGTCACCGACACACTCTCCCACAACCAGTTGCTTTTCTACAGTTGTCTTTCCCTCACTGTTCCTCCATGGATGGGTAGAACTTGCTTGAGCTCTCTAAGTTACCACAACTAGAGAGGACAAAAACTTTGCAGAGCAATTGATGTTCTAAGTTGTGTGTTCTAAGAAGCCCCCTGTACCACTCTATTTATAGTAGAGGGCAGGGTCAGGGTTCCCAGTCTGTGCGGGAGTAGAAGGGTCCAAAATTTCCATGAACTGATTGTACTGCGACAGACAAACCGATCGTTTCACAACTCAACCAGTCATTTGGGTAGGTGAGCCGATCGGTTCACTTCCCAGACTTGCCTCCAATTGACTTTTCTTATTCAATTAGTGAACTAGTTGGTTGGGAGTGTGAACTGATTGGTTCAATTAGTGAACCGGTCGTTTCACTTCCCAAACTTGCCTCCAATTGACTTTTCTTATTTGTTTCTAATTAACACAAATATTAATTCTTGTCCCAATCAAATTAAATAAGTGAAACAAAAAACTTTTCTTACAAATCGGGAAAATCCAACACTGCTCGTTCGGACACATGAACCGATCGGTTCACCAGAGTAAATATGCCATCTCACTGACCATGAGCCGATGTGTTCACCCAGTAAACCGGTTGGTTGGTGGTATAGGTTGTGCAGAACTCAATCAATGCAGTTCTCAATCAATCTGACACTCTAATCAATTGGTTCAACACTTGAAATTGATGATTCTGAGTCAAGTCTATTGATTGAACATTTAATTGAGTACATAAATACTTTAGTAATCAATCTAACCATCATTCATGGATAAACTCCTCTTCCAGGTTAATCCTATGTGTGTGTCCCTATAGGTTCCATTTCACGTTGGGAGTGAATGTCCATAACTAACTTATGACATCACAAGAAAAGATTGGTTCCTAGCCGCACATCAGTGCAACCCAAGTGAAGAGAAAATTTAGAGAACAACTTTCCACCTACAATCTGTTATTGGTGTTACATTGAATTTATAGTCCCTTTGTCACTGATATCCGGATTGAACTCGAGGCATGGACTTGTCATCCTCTACAAATGTTCAATCCATGTTTCTCGACTCAGACTAGACTGCTTGAGATATATGTAAGCTCAATATCATATATTGACTTACATGTGCATGGCCATGCATTTCTCACTCTCACTCCTCAAGTGGCCAAGATATCACACTCTCTTAGGAGGGACAAATTCTATATCTATCACTCATAGTCAAGTCCCCATGTGTCAAAGTCACCCAATCATCACCGTTATAACAACCCATGTTTCAGGACTACGTTTGATGATGTCAAAGTGTACCCAATCACATGTGATGAGTGTAGTGATTTTAGGTCTAAGAACCACAATCACCACCAATACTATAAGAGATGATTCTGACTAACCAAGTGTGGTTTCCATACATCACTCTTATGGTGGGTCTGTCCGATACACTATTCTCTAATATGTATATGTGTGCTTGGTTTGATATCATACATCATGACTAATGAGATTTTGTCATCAACCAACACACACTCTAGTCTTTTGTGTTATTGATGACTATGGTTATTTCCACAATAACAACAAACTAGGGACATAACAAGAATGTATACTCTTAACATCCACATAATCTCATTATTTAAGTCCTTAACCTAAAGACATACGTCATTGAGTAATATGATTCTTTAGACATCTAACATGTTATATCATTATCTCAAAACAGATTAAACATATAGACGGAAGTTGCCTTTATTATTATTTAATTTACAAAGTATGCCATTACAATCATCATATGACTGGCTCCATGGGCATACATACCAATAGACTCCCACTTGCACTTAGAGCCAATCATTCATGAACCTCAGTCCTTGTGATCTAGTATGACCATCATGCTTCTGTTGTGAAAGTACCTTTATCAAGGGATCAATAATATTGTCTTCGGTTGGTACTCTGCATATCTTCACATCTCTTCACTGTATGATCTCTCGTATGAGATGGAAGTGTTATTGTATGTGTTTGGACTGCTAATGTGATCTGGATTCTTTAGCTTATGCAATAGTTCCATTATTGTCACAATAAAGCTCAATTGCATCACAGATGATAGGAACCACCCCAAGTTCAGAGATGAACTTCTTGATCCACACGGCTTCCTTTTCCGTATGAGATGCAACAATATACTCAGACTCTGTCGTAGAATCTGCAACTGTCTTTTGCTTGGAACTTTTCTAGCTCACAGCTCTATTGTTAAGGCAAAACACAAATCCTGACTGTGATATGTAATCATCTTTATCAGTTTAGAAGCTTGCATCGGTGTAACCCTTTACAACCAACTCTTCCTCACCACCGTAGATGAGGAACTGATCCTTAGTCCTTCTCAAGTATTTTAGGATGTTCTTCATGGCTGTCCAGTGAGAACCTCCAAGATCTGATTGGTATCTGCTCATCATGCTGAGTGCATACAAGACATCAGGAGGGGTGCACAACATTGCATACATGATGGATCTAATTGCTAATGCATATGGAATCCCACTCATGCATTCCCTCTCTTCACAAGATTTAGGACATTGAGCTCTAGAGACAAGAACTCTATGAACCATGGGTATGTTTCCTGTAAGGACCCTGATCTGCGTTTAGGGTTTACCCTATTTGTTTTGCTTAACCTTGGTGGTTTGATGCTTGCTAATCACCTCTAAGTGGTGATTAGGGTTTAGTTGTGCTTTGTTGAGAGCTTGAGGGGCTACTTGCAAATAACCCAAGATTAGGGTTTTGTGTGCAAGTTTGCCATCTTGTGAGGTGTTTTCCCCTCTTTGCTTCCTCTAGGGTTGAGAGGAAGGCTTGGGCTTGTTGTTTGAGTTTCTTGGGCCTTGCTTGAGCTTGTTTGGGCCTTGAGATGCTTTGTTTGGGCTTGCTTGAGCCTTGTGTCGGCCAAGACCAGCTTGTGTCGCCCAAGGAAGTGTGTGTGTTGACCTAGAGGTGGTGTGTCGACCTGGAGTAGTGTGTGTCGCCCATGTTGCTTGGTCCACCCTTGACCATGTTTGGTGGACACTTGGTGTATATCTTGGACAAGTGTCCCATGCTTTGCTAGTGTGTTGGCTTGAACCCTAGGACAAGTGTCCCTTGGGTGGATGACACATAGCATGGATCTACCTTGTTTTCTCCTCCCTTTCCTTCTATATATGTGGTTCTTTCCCTTGCCTTAGCTTCCTTTGATCCTTTGGTCCCTCCTCCACCTTGAGTGCATGACACTCCTCCCTCTCTTGCTTGTGTCGGTCGAGACACTCTCCTGGAGTTGCAATGGTGGCCGATACCCCCCCCCCCCTTAGAGAAGCTTTGGTGGACGACATCCCTTGGAGCTTGAAGTGCTTCTTCTTCCTTGGAGCTTGGAGCTTAAGGCGGGTTGCATAGCTTCTAACCCTAACTCCTTTACCTCTAGCTATGTTCATGTTACATGTTAGTAGCTTAGCTTAGTTCCTTGCTTTTGTACCTTGTTTGTGTACCTTTGGTGGCCGATCCCCCTTTTAGGGTTTAGGGTTCCTTTGTGCACCTTGCTTTCTAGGGTTTGAGTATCCTTAAGTTGGAGGTTGAAGATGACCCTTGTTCTTGTGATGGGCGACATAGTGGTGTTTTTTGTGTTGACCGATATGGTGACCCCCTGTTGGGCGATACCCTACCTTGTTTGAGTGTGTTGGGCAACATCCTCTCTTGTGATGGTGTTGGGCGACATGAGTGTCGTGTGTTGGGTGATAAGATAAGCCAGTATGATGAGTTGGTTGACATGGTGACCATGTTGGGCGATATGGTCCTTGTGGTGAGCAACACCTTTGTTCTTGTGTTGGGCGAGATCCTCTCTTGTCTTGGGGTTGGGCGAGATGGGTACCTTGTGATGGGCGACATGATGAGTGTCGTGTGTTGGGCGATAGGTCAAGTTAGTGGTTGAGTTGGCCGATGGATGTTGATGGGCGAGATCCTCTCTTGTCTTGGGGTTGGGCGAGATGGGTACCTTGTGATGGGCGACATGATGAGTGTCGTGTGTTGGGCGATAGGTCAAGTTAGTGGTTGAGTTGGCCGATGGATGTTGATGGGTGATACATCTTGTTGTGTTGGCCGACATGGTGAGCATGATGGGCGAGATGGTCCTTCTTGTGTTGAGAGACATCCTCTTCCTCATGGTGGACGATAGAACTAGTCTCTTGGTGGTTTGTTGGTGCTGGCCGATAGCCATGCATGGTATTCTGGTCGATATCTATGCTGGCTGACACCCATGATGGGCGATAGCCCTAATGGCCGATAGCCATGTTGGGCGACAACCTTGGGTGGTGACGGCCGATAGGGTTGAGTGTGTGTCGATCGACAGGCCTTGATAGGTTTTAGTGAGGGTGGTGATGAGTTATGGTGAGAGTCTTGTGATCCTAGAGTAACGGTTCCATGTGTTATGAAAGTGGATGTTTATGCTTAATGATGGTGGTGTCTTGTTAGTGATAACAACAATGAATATGATGCCTTGCAAACAATAATAATGCTAATGATAATGTTGTTGATAGCAATGATATTAAAAGTCATGTGATGATGGTAATGCCTTGCTAGTAGTGAAAGTAATAATGTTGTTAACGATGGTAATAGTGTTGCTAAGTGACAGTTACATTAATAGTTGGCTTAATGACATAGCAATAAAGATAATAGTGGATGATAATGCTGATGATATTAGTGATGATAACGGTAGTAGTGATGATAATGAGGAAGGTAATGGTAATAAGATGCATGATGTGACCCTTATGCTTATTTGTTGATAATAAAGAAGATGATAGTAATAATGATCATAATGATGATGACAATAATGGTAGTAATGATATGCATGAAGTAATCCTTGTACTTAATTGTTAAATGAGAATGGTGATAGTTTCCCTAGTAGCTTGCATAATGATAATAATGATGATAATGATGATAGTGGATGGTGACATAATGGTCATGGTAACAATAGTACTTGTTCTGTGTGTGTGAACACCTTGATTACTTGTATAATCTTGAGATAAGAGTAAGCATGTCTATGGCTTGTTAATGATGTGACTTGATCACCAAATAGTGTAAGAATGATAAGTAGAGTATCTTGAATGGAATTTCATGGTAATGAAATATTCCTTGTATTGAAACTATGATTATTGTGTACTCTAACCATGCAGGTGATGATTAGCCTCGAAAGGGCTATGAGACACATGTGATGAGTAACACCATTTGATTATTATTCTATGAGGTTGTATGTATGATGTGTTTGTCCCATGATGATGATGTGAGCCTTGAGAGGAATTATAGTACATGATGAGGGAATGAGATCCCGTGGTATGTGATGGTCCTTGAGATGGAACTGGATGGTTGGCAAGAGGCCAAGTGGTAGCATGTGATGTTGGATCCTTGAAATGGATCAGGTTGATGTGGTTCCAATAATAATATAATGTTGTTTACTTTCTGTTATATCTTGCATGTTATACAACTTGGTTGAATCTTGCAATCCATCTAAAAGATACTAATTAATCACAGTGAAATATATCATGTAGTTTGCCCTGGCCATAGATCCATCATCGTCAGGACTTGGTGATGGTGAAACAGGTTCTCCTACGGGTTAACCTGGAAGCGCATATTGTTGAATATGTGTAGGTTGCTCCTAGACTGAAAATGAGGAGGTAAGAGTGTAACTTCGATTACAGACTCAGATATGTATTTAGAGCATGGTGAACAGGCCCATGGCTCAGGATATGTGATGTGAGGAGCATGAATGTGTTCATGGCTCAGAGCACGGTGAACTGGCCCGTGGCTCAGTTTTACTAGCGCCGAGACCTGTACCAAGGTGGGCTAGAGTGAGGGTAGCATGTGGAGCTGACCCTGTGGCTTAGACCACTTCAGCATGTGACTACGGTCCTGCGTGTGTTGTACTCGTGTAATGAATACGAGGTGGGAGGTCGTGCAGTCTGGCTCTTCCATTGACCTTGTATGGCACCGACTTGGGTTTCATAACCAAAGGTTGGATTTGAACGGTACGGTTCAAATCCTCAGGGCATAATAATACGTAATACAGCCGTTTAGTACTTATTGCTTAGGATAAACACGAAACATTGGTTGATGCCTTGTTGGTGTAATATCTTTGTTATATCTTGCAGGTTATGTGATAATATGTCTGATCTTGATAAGAAGGCGATGTGACATTATATCTTGTTCTGATAATCATGTTACATAGGGATACATCTTATCTTACTAATCATATTCCTTGAGATATATCTGGTTATATGCTTTTGTATAGCGGGTAAGCTTGTCGGTAAGAATGATTTGTTTTATATAGACTGCTCTTGTTATACCTATTATTAGATATCCGCTGTTATAGTCTATCTTGCTGAGGTTCTGTAGTTGCGGTGGGGAGTTATGTTTCCCGCTGGGACAATTGTTCAATTGTCTCACTCCGCTGGTTTACACCCTTTTTAGGTGGTCAAGGTAGACGTGGTCGTGGTCGTGGTGTTGCGGCCGAGCAGCTTGACGAGCAGTAGAAGGCAATTGATGGATGTGCTGCTGTTTTGGATGTTTTGTAGTAGAGTCTAGAGTCATCCCTGTACTCTCAGGTCCTTGGCAATGTTTTGACGTTGTTTCACGATGAACGATCGATGATGGTTGTATATCTTGCTGTTGGCCGGATGTGGGCCTTTATGTATACGAACATGTGGTGAACTCATGTGATGGATGAACAACTATTTCTGAGCTGTGGACACGTATCGGATCTCGTGGATGTATATATATGACATGTTTCTGTGTAGGATGAGGACTGAAAAGTAATAGTTTCACAGTTTATCAGTTTTCCACAATCAGTTTTAATTAACCCGTGTTTTCTATAATTTGTGGTTATGGTGATTTCCGCACGTTTTCACGTAACACCTCGTTATCTGTATGATAATGGGATGTGTTGCCACAAGTTTTTGGTATCAGAGCTTTAGGTTCGCTGAGTCTATAGGGATTTAGGACTAGGTTGAGTCTGTTCTTATGAGTTTTCCAGGTTTTCTTACAATATCTTCTGCCCTCAGTGGAAGAAAAGCCAAGATGTCTGGAAACCATGAAGAACATGCTCCTGAGCATAGTGATTCTGCATCGGTTGATGGAGCATATGGACAGGCACATGAAGATCGGGTGCCTGAGGTTCCCCAATTTAACCCAGCCATATTTGAACATCCTGCTTACCAACAGCTTATGGGGCAGATGATGGCTACGATGAATCTCATGGTTGAGCGATTACCAGTGCCTCCTCCGCGAGCACAGGTTCCCCATGGAGAAGCATTGGGTATTGGGAAGACCTTTGAGCGGCTTCGCCGAGTTGGAGCTTCGGATTATGCTGGGATGGCTGATCCATCGGATGTAGATATGTGGCTGACAAGTCTCGAGAAGGCTTTTCGGATCCTTGACATCCCCGAAGCAGACAAGGTAAAGCATGCTGTCTACCTTCTGAAAGGTAGTGCTGGTCACTGGTGGACCATCGAGGAAGAGAAGCGGCCTGGTGAGGTGATCTGTTGGGAGGTGTTTCGACGTGAGTTCGTCACCAGATACTTTCCGAAGACGTATCTGGATGAGAAGATCAGTCAGTTTGAGAAGTTGCGGCAAGGAACGATGAACATCACCGAGTATGAAGCCACGTTTATGGATCTGTTGAGGTTATGTCCTCACATGACGGCAACAGACGAGGAACGAATCAGACGTTTCGAGAAGGGTTTAAGTGTTGAGTTGACAACCCCGGTGTCTGCGTTGGAGAATCGAGAATGGTTTGCTACGTTCGTGGAATCTGTTTGACGGATCGAAAGGACAGTAAGGGAGAAAAATGAGTCTATGTCTCTTAAAAGACATGCTTAGTTTCAAGGATGTAGGTTTGGTGGCTTTAAGAAGCCCAGGTTTTCAGCACCGTCAGCGATGAGAAGTTCTGGTGTACCATCTCAGTAGTCTCTGAGTAAGGGGAAAGGTTATGTTTCGTCACCGTCTAAGGCGCACAGTTCAGCTTCTGTGGCAGTGACAGGGCCATCTAGGCCACAGTTTGAGGACAGGGCATGTCATCTTTGTGGTCAGGTCGGGCATTGGAAGTCCAATTGTCTGGATAGAGATGTCGAAGTGACACAGCAGCCGAGACAGAGTTTTAAGAAGTGAGAGAGACCACATGCCAATGGTAGCAGAGGATGAGGACGCGGTCAAGCGTCTCAAGCTGGATCGTCTGCTCAAGGAAGTAGAGGTCGTAGACAGCAAGCAACAGCTCGATTCTATGCCATGAATCAGCCGGAGGCGATAGTCAACCCGTGAGTGGTGACAGGTCAGATGGAGTTATTTCATTCTGATATGTCTTCTTCTTGCTTTATATCTGTTCTGGTTGACCCGGGTGCTACACACTCTTTTATCGCCTATAATATGCTTGAAAACTGTCGTTTATCTGTTAGCTGTAAGAAGGATAGCTTGTTGTTAGAAACCCCTCTTGATGGTTCCTCTTTGCTTCGAGAAGAGTGTCCATCTTGTGTCTTGTCTTTCTCGGGACACCGTATCCAAGTGGATCTTATACCACTTGATATGCATGGTTTCGATGTTATCCTTGGGATGGATACCTTAGAGAGGTATAAGGTTATTTTGGACTGTGGTTCCAAGCAGGCAGTGTTTGATGTTGCTGGAGAGAAGTGGATCTTCCAGGGAGATAGGAAGATTCTTCCGACGTGTTTGGCATCAGCTATGGTGGAAGATAAGTTGTTACGACAAGGATGTGAGGCGTTCTTAGCTCACGTAGTGGATACCGTTGTGGTTACCAAGGTGAAAAGTCCTAGTCTCGAGGAGGCGTCTGTGGTTTGAGAGTTTGCAGACGTGTTTCCTGAGGAGTTTCCTGGTGTTCCTCCACCCCGAGAGTTTGATTTCGAGATCAATCTGGTTCCAGGGACACAACCAGTTACACAGTCACCATACAGGATGGCTCCAGCAGAGATGGCAAAGTTGAAGAAACAGTTGCAAGAGTTGTTGGAGAAGGGTTTTATCCGACCGAGTACGTCACCGTGGGGTGCTCCCGTGTTGTTCGTTAAGAAGAAGGATGGTTTGATGCGGTTGTGTATAGATTACCGGCAGTTGAACAAGGTCACGATCAAGAATAAGTACCCATTGCCGAGGATAGATGATCTGTTTGATCAGTTGCGTGGTGCTATAGTGTTTTCGAAGATCGATCTACGGTCTAGATATCATCAGTTGAGGATAAAGGCGGATGACATACCAAAGTCAGCTTTCAGGATGAGGTATGGTCATTTCGAGTTCGTGGTTATGCCGTTTGGGTTAACCAATGCACCAACTACTTTCATGGATTTGATGAACAGAGTGTTCCGTCCATTCTTAGATCAGTTTGTTGTAGTCTTTATAGATGACATCTTGATCTATAGTCAGGATAGGCTAGAGCATGAGCAACATCTTCGTCGAGCGTTGACTCTTCTTCATCAACATCAGTTGTATGCCAAGTTTAGTAAGTGTGAGTTCTGGTTGGATGAAGTGACTTTCTTGGGTCATGTGATATCTACTGAAGGCGTCAAAGTAGATCCAAAGAAGGTGGAATCCATTGCGGATTGGGGACAACTGAAGACGCCAACAGAAGTTCGTAGTTTCCTTGGTTTGGCTGGATACTACCAGAGGTTTAACAAGGACTTAAGTGCGATCGCGTTGCCGATGACGAAGTTGACCAGGAAAGATGTACCTTTTGTTTGAGATGATCGATGTGAGCGAGCTTTCCAGAGTCTGAAGGAGAAGCTGACCAGTGCTCCAGTGTTGATCTTTCCAGAGCCTGGGAAAGGCTATGTTGTTTTCTGTGATGCTTCCAAGAATGGTTTAGGTTGTGTGTTGATGTAGGAAGATCATGTAGTTTCTTTTGCCTCGCGACAGCTCAAGAAGAATGAGGAGAACTATCCGACTCATGACCTGGAGTTAGCGGCTGTGGTTCATGCGTTAAAGATTTGGAGACACTATCTGTATGGGGAAGTGTGTCAGATCTGTACGGACCATAAGAATCTGAAGTATATCTTTACGCAGCAAGAGTTGAACATGCGACAGTGACGATGGATGGAGTTGATCAATGATTATGACTTCACTATCGAGTATCATCCTGGTAAGGCGAACATGGTATCTAATGCGCTTAGCAGAAAGTCTTCTTCTCTTTCTTCAAAGAAGGCACATTTGAGTTCTCTGGTATGCCATAGGCAAGATATATTTGTTTCTTTGCGGCAGATGAATGTGCAGATGGAAGTCTCTTTGTTGTCTGGTCTTTTCGCACAGATGCAAGTTAAGCCTACGTTGAGACAACAGATCAAGGATGCACAACAGACAGATGATGCAGTATAGTTGATTAGATCAGAGTTTGGCAGTGACAAGCGTGATGGGTTCCATGAGTCTGAGGATGGACTAGTTTGCTATCGTGATAAGATGGTGGTTCCAGATGCTGGTGATCTGAGGAAGTTGGTGCTTGAAGAAGCACATACGTCGATGTATGCGATGCATCCAGGTGTCACCAAGATGTATCATAGTCTGAAGGACTTGTATTGGTGGCCCGGTTTGAAGAGAGATGTAGCTGAGTTCGTGGCAAGATGTGCAGTGTGTCAGCAAGTGAAGGCTGAACATCAGAAGCCGGCAGGTACGCTGCAACCCTTGCCGGTACCGCAGTGGAAATGAGATCATATAACCATAGATTTTGTAGTTGGTCTACCCCGGACAACTAGGAATCATGATTCCATTTGGGTGGTAGTGGACAGATTGACTAAGTCTGCCCATTTTCTACCAGTGAAGACGATGTATACAGCTGAGAAACTAGCTCGAGTATATGTGGATGAGATAGTACGTTTGCACGGTGTGCCATCAATGATAGTTTCTGACAGAAGCCCTCAGTTTATGAGTCGTTTTTGGGAACAGTTGCATAGGGCGTTGGGAACACAGTTAAGGTTCAATACAACTTTTCACCCACAGACAGATGGACAGTCTGAAAGGACTATTCATATTTTGGAGGATCTTCTTCGAGCTTGTGTTTTGTAGTTTCTAGGCAACTGGGAAGTACATCTGAGTTTGATAGAGTTTGCCAAAAACAACAGTTATCAACGAAGCATCGACATGGCTCCTTATGAGGCTTTGTATGGAAGGAAGTGCAGATCTCCTTTGTGTTGGTATGAATCAGGTGAGTATCAGCTTTTGGGTCTTGAGTTAGTTCAGCAGACGACAGATAAGATCAAGGTGATACAACAATAGTTGAAAGAGGCACAGGACAGGCAAAAGTCTTACGCAGACAATCACCGACGACCTTTGGAGTTCCGGGTAGGAGACAAAGTGTATCTCAAAGTCTCACCTTGGAAAGGTGTGCTAAGGTTTGGACGAAAGGGTAAGTTAGCTCCCAGGTATATGGGGCCTTACCCAGTCAGAGCACGTGTTGGCAAGGTAGCTTACGAGTTGGAGTTGCCTCCCGAGTTACACATGTTGCATCCAGTGTTTCATGTCAGTATGCTGAAGAAAAGTCATCCTGATTTAGGTGCGGTGATACAGCCAGTTGAGGTCGAACTTGATGCAGATGTGACCTACGAGGAAGGTCCTATGGCGATCCTTGACAGAAGGATCAAGAAGCTGAAGATGAAGGATCTGGTTCTTGTGAAGGTTCTTTGGCAGAGTCGTGGTGTTGAGGAAGCCACGTGGGAGCTTGAGGAAGAGATGAGGAGGAAGTATCCCTCGCTTTTCTCTTCGGATTTTGGGGACGAAATCCCTTAAAGGGGGTTAGCTTGTAAGGACCCTGACTTGCGTTTAGGGTTTACCCTGTTTGTTTTGCTTAACCTTGGTGGTTTGATGCTTTCTAATCACCTCTAAGTGGTGATTAGGGTTTAGTTGTGCTTTGTTGAGAGCTTGAGGGGCTACTTGCAAATAACCCAAGTTTAGGGTTTTGTGTGCAAGTTTGCCATCTTGTGAGGTGTTTTCCCCTCTTTGCTTCCTCTAGGGTTGAGAGGAAGGCTTGGGCTTGTTGTTTGAGTTTCTTGGGCCTTGCTTGAGCTTGTTTGGGCCTTGAGGTGCTTTGTTTGGGCTTGCTTGAGCCTTGTGTCGGCCAAGACCAGCTTGTGTTGCCAAAGGAAGAGTGTGTGTCGACCTAGAGGTGGTGTGTCGACCTGGAGTAGTGTGTGTCGCCCAGCAGAGCTGCTAGTTGTGTCACCCATGTTGCTTGGTCCAGCCTTGACCATGTTTGGTGGACACTTGGTGTATATCTTGGACAAGTGTCCCATGCTTTGCTAGTGTGTTGGCTTGAACCCTAGGACAAGTGTCCCTTGGGTGGATGACACATAGCATGGATCTACCTTGTTTTCTCCTCCCTTTCCTTCTATATATGTGGTTCTTTCCCTTGCCTTAGCTTCCTTTGATCCTTTGGTCCCTCCTCCACCTTGAGTGCATGACACTCCTCCCTCTCTTGCTTGTGTCAGCCGAGACACTCTCCTGGAGTTGCAGTGGTGGCCGATACCCCCCCTGGAGAAGCTTTGGTGGACGACATCCCTTGGAGCTTGAAGTGCTTCTTCTTCCTTGGAGCTTGGAGCTTAAGGCGGGTTGCATAGCTTCTAACCCTAACTCCTTTACCTCTAGCTATGTTCTTGTTGCATGTTAGTAGCTTAGCTTAGTTCCTTGCTTTTGTACCTTGTTTGTGTACCTTTGGTGGCCGATCCCCCTTTTAGGGTTTAGGGTTCCTTTGTGCACCTTGCTTTCTAGGGTTTGAGTATCCTTAAGTTGGAGGTTGAAGATGACCCTTGTTCTTGTGATGGGCGACATAGTGGTGTTTTTTTGTGTTGACCGATATGGTGACCCCCTGTTGGGCAATACCCTACCTTGTTTGAGTGTGTTGGGCAACATCCTCTCTTGTGATGGTGTTGGGTGACATGAGTGTCGTGTGTTGGGTGATAAGATAAGCTAGTATGATGAGTTGGTCGACATGGTGACCATGTTGGGCGATATGGTCCTTGTGGTGAGCAACACCTTTGTTCTTGTGTTGGGCGAGATCCTCTCTTGTCTTGGTGTTGGGCGAGATGGGTACCTTTTGATGGGCGACATGATGAGTGTCGTGTGTTGGGCGATAGGTCAAGTTAGTGGTTGAGTTGGCCGATGGATGTTGATGGGCGATACATCTTGTTGTTTTGGCCGACATGGTGAGCATGATGGGCGAGATGGTCCTTCTTTTGTTGAGAGACATCCTCTTCCTCATAGTGGACGATAGAACTAGTCTCTTGGTGGTTTGTTGGTGCTGGCCGATAGCCATGCATGGTATGCTGGTCGATATCTATGCTGGACGACACCCATGATGGCCGATAGCCCTAATGGCCGATAGCCATGTTGGGCGACAGCCTTGGGTGGTGACGTCCGATAGGGTTGAGTGTGTGTCGACCGACATGCCTTGATAGGTTTTAGTGAGGGTGGTGATGAGTTATGGTGAGAGTCTTGTGATCCTAGAGTAACGGTTCCATGTGTTATGAAAGTGGATGTTTATGCTTAATGATGGTGGTGTCTTGTTAGTGATAACAACAATGAATATGATGCCTTGCAAACAATAATAATGCTAATGCTAATGTTGTTGATAGCAATGATATTAATAGTCGTGTGATGATGGTAATGCCTTGCTAGTAGTGAAAGCAATAATGTTGTTAACGATGGTAATAGTGTTGCTAAGTGACAGTTACATTAATAGTTGGCTTAATGACATAGCAATAAAGATAATAGTGGATGATAATGCTGATAATATTAGTGATGATAACGGTAGTAGTGATGATAATGAGGAAGGTAATGGTAATAAGATGCATGATGTGACCCTTATGCTTATTTGTTGATAATAAAGAAGATGATAGTAATAATGATCATAATGATGATGACAATAATGGTAGTAATGATATGCATGAAGTAATCCTTGTACTTAATTGTTAAATGAGAATGGTGATAGTTTCCCTAGTAGCTTGCGTAATGATAATAATGATGATAATGATGATAGTGGATGGTGACATAATGGTCATGGTAACAATAGTACTTGTTCTGTGTGTGTGAACACCTTGATTACTTGTATAATCTTGAGATAAGAGTAAGCATGTCTATGGCTTGTTAATGATGTGACTTGATCACCAAATAGTGTAAGAATGATAAGTAGAGTATCTTGAATGGAATTTCATGGTAATGACATATTCCTTGTATTGAAACTATGATTATTGTGTACTCTAACCATGCAGGTGATGATTAGCCTCGAAAGGGCTATGAGACACATGTGATGAGTAACACCATTTGATTATTATTCTATGAGGTTGTATGTATGATGTGTTTGTCCCATGATGATGATGTGAGCCTTGAGAGGAATTATAGTACATGATGAGGGAATGAGATCCCGTGGTATGTGATGGTCCTTGAGATGGAACTGGATGGTTGGCAAGAGGCCAAGTGGTAGCATGTGATGTTGGATCCTTGAAATGGATCAGGTTGATGTGGTTCCAATAATAATATAATGTTGTTTACTTTCTGTTATATCTTGCATGTTATACAACTTGGTTGAATATTGCAATCCATCTAAAAGATACTAATTAATCACAGTGAAATATATCATGTAGTTTGCCCTGGCCATAGATCCATCATCGTCAGGACTTGGTGATGGTGAAACAGGTTCTCCTACGGGTTAACCTGGAAGCGCATATTATTGAATATGTGTAGGTTGCTCCTAGCCTGAAAATGAGGAGGTAAGAGTGTAACTTCGGTTACAGACTCAGATATGTATTTAGAGCATGGTGAACAGGCCCATGGCTCAGGATATTTGATGTGAGGAGCATGAATGTGTTCATGGCTCAGAGCACGGTGAACAGGCCCGTGGCTCAGTTTTACTAGCGCCGAGACCTGTACCAAGGTGGGCTAGAGTGAGGGTAGCCTGTGGAGCTGACCCTGTGGCTTAGACCACTTCAACAAGTGACTACGGTCCTTCTTGTGTTGTACTTCTGTACTGACTACGAGGTGGGAGGTCGTGGAGTTTGGCTCTTCCATTGACCTTGTATGGTACCGGCTTGGGTTTCATAACCAAAGGTTGGATTTGAACGGTACAGTTCAAATCCTTAGGGCATAATAATACGTAATACATCCGTTTGGTACTTATTGCTTAGGATAAACACGAAACATTGGTTGAGGCCTTGTTGGTGTAATATCTTTATTATATCTTGCAGGTTATGTGATAATATGTCTGATCTTGATAAGCAGGCAATGTGACATTATATCTTGTTCTGATAATCATGTTACATAGGGATACATCTTATCTTACTAATCATATTCCTTGAGATATATCTGATTATATGCTTTTGTATAGCGGGTAAGCTTGTCGGTAAGAATGATTTGTTTTATATAGACTGCTCTTTTTATACCTATTATTAGATATCTGCTGTTATAGTCTATCTTGCTGAGGTTCTGTAGTTGCGGTGGGGAGTTATGTTTCCCACTGGGACAATTGTTCAATTGTCTCACTCCGCTGGTTTACACCCTTTTTAGGTGGTCAAGGTAGACGTGGTCATGGTCGTGGTGTTGCGGCCGAGCAGCTTGACGAGCAGTAGAAGGCAAGCGATGGATGTGCTGCTGTTTTGGATGTTTTGTAGTAGAGTCTAGAGTCATCCCTGTACTCTCAGGTCCTTGGCAATGTTTTGACGTTGTTTCACGATGAACGATCGATGATGGTTGTATATCTTGCTGTTGGCCGGATGTGGGCCTTTATGTATACGAACAGGTGGTGAACTCATGTGATGGATGAACAACTGTTTCTGAGCTGTGGACATGTATCGGATCTCGTGGATGTATATATATGACATGTTTCTATGCAGGATGAGGACTGAAAAGTAATAGTTTCACAGTTTATCAGTTTTCCACAATCGGTTTTAATTAACCCGTGTTTTTGATAATTTGTGGTTATGGTGATTTCCGCACATTTTCGCGTAACACCTCGTTATCTGTATGATAATGGGATGTGTTGCCACATTTCCTCTCTTTGAGTTCTCCATGTTGAACCTCTTCAACACTTTGTCAATGTATGTGGTTTGACTTAGTCTAAGAAGCCTTCTGAATCTATCTCTATAGATCTTGATTCCTAAGATATAAGATGCTTCTTCTAAGTCTTTCATTGAGAATATATTTCCAAGCCATGCCTTTACCTTTTATAAAGCAGGGATGTCATTCCCCATAAATAGTATGTCATCTACATATAATATGAGGAATGTAGTCATGCTCCCACTAACCTTCTTGTACACACAAGGCTCATCTTCATTTTGACTAAAGCCAAAATCTTTGACTGCTTCGTCAAATCATAGATTCCATCTCTGAGATTCTTGCTTCAATCCATAGATTGACCTTTGTAGCTTACAAAATTTATTTGCATCCTTTGGATTTATAAAACATTCAGGTTGTGTCATGTACACATCCTCGGCAAGATTCCCGTTAAGGAATGTGATTTTAACATCCATCTGCCAAATCTCATAGTCATAGTAGGCTGCAATAGCAAGCATGATCCTGATGGACTTAATCATGGCAACTGGTGAAAATGTTTCATCATAGTCAACACCTTGAACTTGTCTGAAACCCTTTGCAACCAATCTACCTTTATAAGTTTGCACATTGCCATCCATGTCGGTCTTCTTCTTGAAGACCCACTTGCACCCTATGGGTTTTACCCCTTCAGGTGGATCCACCAAGGTCCATACCTTGTTGGTATACATGGATTCCATCTCAGATCTCATGGCCTCAAGCCATTTCTTAGAATCTGGTCCCTGCGTAGATTCTATATAGGTAGTTGGCTCATAATCTATACCCAACTCACTACCTTCTTGAGTCATAAGATATCCAAATCTTTCAGGCTTAAGGTGTGTCCTACTAGATCTACGAGGTCCCTGTGTTACTTGATGAGACTGAGATTTCACAACCACTGATGAATATCTATTTTCCTCTTTTTCATCTATTGGTTCAATGTTTTCTTGTTGGTCCCGAACCTCTTTGAGCTCTACTTTCCTCCCACTACTTCCTTTGGAAATAAATTCCTTTTCTAGAAATACAACATCTATGACAACAAACACTTTATTATCATATTGAGAATTACAGTAAGTACCTTTGATCTCCAAAGGGTATCCAACAAAATAACATTTATGTGATTTAGGTCCAAACTTTTCATAAAACATTTTCTTAACATAAGCTTCACAACCCCAAATCTTCATAAAAGACACATCGGGACGCTTCCCATACAATATCTCATATGGTGTCTTTTAAATCGATTTAGATGGTATGTGGTTTAGTGTAAACACGACAGTTGTTAGAGCATGTCCCTAGAAGGAAGTTGGAAGATCGATAAAACTCATCATAGATCACACCATGTCCAGTAATGTGTGATTCCTTCTTTTTGACACACCATTATGCTGTGGTGTTCCAGGTGGAGTCCATTGTGATACAATACCACTGGCTCTCAGAAGGTCCTCAAACTCTTGGCTTAAGTATTATCTACCTCGATCAGATCGAAGTGTCTTAATACTTTTACCAAGTTGGTTTTGTACTTCATTCATGAAATCCTTTAACCTTTCAAGGGTTTCTGATTTATGTTTCAGAAAGTAAACATAACCATACCTACTGAAGTCATCAGTAAAGGTAATGAAGTACTGATACCCACCTCTAGCATTTGTTCTAAAAGGCCCACACACATCAGTATGTATGAGTCCTAATAGATCACTCACTTTCTCATCTTTTCCTAAAAAGGGAGTCTTGGTCATCTTGCCTAATAAATAATATTCATATGTCTCTATTGATTCATAATCAAAAGAGTCCAGATATCTGTAACACCCCTGACCTGGGTTATACTTTAACCCTAGGTGTTTTGATTAAGAAAGATGATTAAATGCTTAATCTCATCTTGTGAAAGGTAATTAGGGCTCAAGAGGAACTTATATTGCAATTCTAGTCCTTTTTGAACATTGTTGAAATCAATGTTTTGTTTGTTTTGGACTATTGTGCAAAATACCCAAGTTGAGGGGTTTAAGTGCAAATTGTGCATGATAATATGTTCCTCATGTGTTGAAGCATCATGAGAGTAAAGATGATGCTGTGGTGTGGCTTATGGAAGCCTGAATACCAAGAAAGAGCTGATAAAGCAATGTTTGTGCATTAAAACCTAGTTTTGGTGTAAAGTGCAATTTACCCAAAACCTAGGGTTCCATATGAAAATTACCACTTCAATAAGGTCCTTAATTCTTCTTGGCATCATGTAGAGCAAATAAAATGAGAAGGGCGCCTCATTTGAATTAAGTTGGAGGAGAGAGAATCTTGATATTAAAATAATCAAGATTTAATCCTAATTGAAACCCTAATTCGATTTCGGGCAAAAATAAATGTATTAATTAAAGGGCCTTCAACCAAAATTAAAATGGTTAGATTTTGATGTATGTGTGACGTCCTTGATCTTTGCAAGGACCACAAAAATATCCAAGGGAGTGGATAACTCACACCCAATTTTATAAGAAAAAGAAATATCCACTCACATATGGATATTAATATAATATGATTTAAGGTGCTTGATTTGGTTTTCTTTAAATCATGGATAATTGAGAGGGATAAAAGTCAAACAAGATAGCCTCGTCCCTAAGGAAGATAAGGGGGAAGAGGCGGCCACATTTGTGGGATTAAATGAATTTTTATAAGGTACTTTCTCTCTCCTTGAATTTCTTATAAAAGACCCTTTACAAGCCAAATGGAAGGCTTTTTCGACCCCACTTCTTCTCCTTGCTTGGGAAACGACCAAGGGAGCTTGGAAGAATCAGTAGGACGACCCCCAACCTATTGGTAAGGTTCTTGATCCATTTCACCTTGATTCCATGGTGGAAATCGAAAATAAATTATGGATTTCTTCCTAATTCGATCTCCTCTTCAATTCTAACCATTCCTTTTCACTCAAACCTTGAGGACGAGCCTTGGAATGGTGAAAGGAGTTGCATCCACCATTGTTTCCGTGAGCATGGAGCTTTGGAGCTCAATTGGAGGCTGGTTTTATAGCTTGAACCCTTTTTTATTATTATTCAACCATTAATCTTGCAATTTCAATGATTCCTTCATTATCTTGTTAAATTGCTGGTTGAAAATGGTTATTTCATGAAATAAGAAGTTGTTAGAACTTCATGGACGAAGGTAGATGATGATTACATCATCTTGGATACTTTTTCCAAAGAAATCATGGTTCATACGGTTTTGAGTCAATTGCTCATGTGGTTTCACCAAACCGTTTGAGAGCAAACGGTTTGAAACCATTTGGGCGAAAATGGTTTCAAAACCATTTGATTAAGTTGACAAAGGGTTGACCATTTGAGATTACTGTTCAAAATTATGTTGGTTAATGACTCACCAAATTTTATGGGTTAACTCCCAAGGAATCGTGAGTTGAAGGCTAATCAATTAGGCAAACCTAATTGGATTAAGTGCTGATTTTTCAGCTTGATTAATTTGACTTTTTGGGCAAACGGTTTCAAAACCGTTTGAGAGGGTTGACCAAGGGTTGACCGTTTGAGATTCCTATTCCTAATGATTTTGATTAAAAACTAACCAAATTTATGAATTAATTCCAAAGGAATCATGAGTTGAAGGCTAATAAATTAGGCAAACCCTAATTGGATTAAGTGCTGATTATCAACTTGATTGATTTGACTTTTTGGGTTATTTAACCCAAACAGTTTCAAAACCGTTTGGGGATTACCCAAACGGTCTCAAGACCGTTTGGGGGTCACCCAAGACCGTTTGTAGGTCTAGGGTTGGATATGGTTAAGTGTTTGAAGGACAAAAGATATGGTGTTAACCCTAATCGGCTAAGTTCTGATTTTGCATTGGAATGAGTTGATGTTTTGGGTTGATTGACCCAAACGGTTTCAAAACCATTTGCGAATCACCCATAACGGTCTCAATACTGTTTGGAGATCACCCAAGACCGTTTGGAGGTCTAGGGTTAAGCATGGTTGACCAATTGAAGGTCTAACGGTACCAAATCACTTTGCAATTAAGTGCTGATTTGATGATCAACTCAATAGCTCAAACCCTAATGATTGTTCACTAGAATCCAAGGGTTGGATGAGCCAAACGGTCTCAAGACCGTTTGGAGATCATCCAAATGGTCTCAAGACCGTTTGGAGGTCACCCAAGACCGTTTGGAGGTCTAGGGGTGAGTATGGTTAAGCAATTGATGATCCAATGTTACTAAGTTAAAGTGTAATCAATTGCTGATTTGGTGATCAATCCAATGATCCAAACCCTTATTGGTTGACTTGGATTTTGATGATGTGACGGGCAAACGGTCTTCACCTACTTGGGAAAACGGTCTTCACCAACTTGGCCAAACGGTTTTCACCTACTTGGCCAAACGGTCTTCACCTACTTGGCCAAACGGTCTTCACCTACTTGGCCAAACGGTCTTCACCTACTTGGGCAAATGGTCTTCACCTACTTGGGAAAACGGTCTTCACCTACTTGGGCAAACGGTCTCAAGCACCACCTTTACCAAACAGTTTCAAACCATTTGGGGGTCAAGTAGTCAAAGTTGATTGTAGATTCAATTGATCAATTCAATTGGATACCTTATGTAATGGAGGTCCAAGGTGATTGAATATCTTGAGAATAGAGATGATGAATAACTCATTGATCCAATGATGATTAGTAATGATAATCAATGAAGGTACAAAGATTGAAACCATATTAGTACCTAAGTGATTAGTTCCCATTAAGGGATGAACCCTAATTGCTTATAGGATCAATGATTTGGTACACTATGTCATTCATAGTTGTATGTACTTGATTGAAGGGATGATATGACCTTATCAAGTTGAGATGATGTTAGCATGAATTCATAACATGAATATGATTCATGTGGTGATTAAGGGTATGATCCTTAAGTAAAGAGATCATGAAACCCTAATCATGAACATAAACCCTAATTGACAGGGTTATTGAATTCTAACCCTAATTGAGGGCAATTCTAAATGAAACCCTAATCTAGGGTAAGGATGTAGCCCTAATCTAGGGTAATCATAAGTGAAACTCTAATTTAGGGAAAAGAGATGTAAATCCCTAATTTTGATGAATAGTGAATATCCAATTATGGATAATTGAATGAAATCCTAATAGAGATGAATAGTAGACCCAAAAAGAAGGGAAACTATGGTGGAAACCCTAGTTGAGGGTGATTCCATGAGAAAGCTTAACTAAGTATTAACACCACATGACGTAATAATGTTATGTTGTGATAAGAGGCCCTAAGAAGGGTGAAGGCATGTGAGACTCTAATGAGGAGTCATAATACATAAAGCCCTAATCTTGGATAATATGACAATGAATCATAATTCTAATCTTAAGTAAGGGTATAAAGAAACCCTAATGATGAGATAGAAGGAATGGCCTTATAAAGGTGAAACATTTCATGTGGTTGAATATATGCAACCTAATTGTAAGCAATGTCTTTACCATTAGACAAGTCCATATCATTAAAGATAGTTGGACAACTCTAATGTGTGGCCTATGCATTATATGCTATAGGTAAGTGATTAGTGATGGAATGTATTAAGAAGGGAAATACCTTAATACAAGATAACATGGCTAATTCAGAAGAGTCTGAAGTGATGAGAAAGTGATACATCAAAATATGATAGTTATCACATTCAACACTTCAGGGTTTATATGCCTTGATGTACTCCAAATCCAATATAATTGGGTAAGAAACATATGAAGTGTGTTATGAAACTATTACAATGAAATGTAATGAGTTGTTGCACCTTCATGAGTGTTAATTAATGTACATTGAGAATGAGGTTAAGCCCAAATGATGTGTATGATGTAATCATACCATGATGAGGATGAGAAATGAACTCATACCTTGAATTGATGATTCATTTAATGAAAAATGATGAGAATAAATAAGTATGATTGAATACTTATGATATCAATCTTTGCTCCTAGATGTGTGGATCAATGAATTAGGGTTTGATCATTGATAATATGACCTTGAAAACCTAAATGGTTAATAATGGAAAACATTAACCCTAATGATGGGAAGGTTGTATTTCTTTTATTGCATAAGCCTTGTAAGGCATGTTAAATACTTGTATAACAAGTATAATGATCAATGGCCTTGTAAGCCATGTGAATAAGTTGTTGCCTAGTGAGAGGTCACAAGATGTGTAATGGCCTTGTGAGCCATGTGAATAAGTTGTTTCCTAGTGAGAAGTGACAAGATGTGTAATGGCCTGGTGAGCCACGTGAATACTTGCATACAAGTAAAATGAATACCTTGGTCTGAGGACCTAGAGGTAATGGTTATCTATTACAGAGATAACAATGTAATGATCTAAGGGTTTAACTACCCAGATCCAGTAATCATGATGATGATAATGTGAAGGGATGATAATTCCCAGTAATGTGATAAAGGACTGAGATCCCAAGTATCATGTGTTTTAAAGATTTGAAAAGTATGTGATAGATGTATTGTATCTTTCTTTGTAGCATATGTTATAATAATTCTTGTTTGAAACATGGATGATGCTAAAAGATATGGTAATGCACTTAATTAATCAAGTGGAATTTCATCATGTAGTGCCCTAGCCATAGATCCATCATCGACAGTAGCTGGTGATGGTGAAATAGGTTTTGCTGTGGGTTAATTTGGAGCGTATATTTTTGAATATGCGGGGTTTCTCCTAGCCAAAAATAAGAGGATTAGAGTGCAACTTCGGTTGTAGACTCAAGATGTGTATAAGAGCATGGTGAACAGGCCCATGGCTCAGTGTGAAAGAGCATGAATGTGTTCATGGCTCAGGGAGCACGGTGAACTGGCCCGTGGCTCAGGTATACTAGTGCCAACACCTATACCAAGACGGGCTAGAGAAAGGGTAGCCTATGGGAGCTAACCCTGTGACTGAGGTCACTTAAGCAAGAGACTGCAGTCCTGCTTGTGGTCTCGCACTGACCGAGACGTGGGAGGTCATGGAGTCTGGCTCTTCCATGGACCTTGTATGGCACCGTCTTTGGGTTTCGCAACCGAAGGTTGGATTTGAGCGGTACGACTCACCTCCTCAGGGCATAAGTGTGATTGTAAAATGTAATCATACGTATAGCATGTTTGCTTAAGGATTGAATACGGAGATTCATTGGCTGATGTTGCATTTTCTTTGTGCATTCCTTAGTGGATAATTGATAATTATGTTTTTTATGTTCTCTTCAAGGTAGACAGATGAATTACTTATCTACCATGGGTAGATGCAATGAACTCCTTGAGAATGGAGATTATCTTATTCTGTCTATGATGAATAATTATGCCTAATAATGTAAAAGTAACCCCTGCCCAGTTTTAATTTAATAAACTACAATAACAATGTTTTTGGCGGAGAGTTATATCTCTCACTGGGGCAATTTTCAATTGTATCACCCCCGTGGGAAACATTTTTAGGTATGCATGGGAGGTAAAGCAGAAATTTTAGAACAAGGAAAGAGCAACAACAACAACAGGGACAACAATAAGATCTCAGGTGGAGATATTGTTTGTCTAGTCATACAGATAGTAGTCCTATGTGTCGTATCTGTACTCTCAGGTCCTCAGAGTTTTTAGTCAGTGTCTTATGAATCAATATGAGGTTTTGGCTTGATGCCTCGAGATTCATATACTGTCTGTATATAATGTTTATAATATAGTTGATGTTGTAATATTTGAGAAGGAATGGTACAGGTTGTGTACTTGTGAACCAGGATGAATTTGAAATACTTTGGTTCTTGGTTAAAGAGTTTTCTTGTGAATGGATCTGTTTGAAAAAGTTTTAATTTTCAGTGATTTTTAGTAATCCGTTGCAAATAATTTGCTTCCGCATTAGTTAATCATGTTTTTGCGAGACGGTCTCCACAATATCCATCTTTATGGAGTTTAGATATGCGATTCTCATTTATGTGCCCTAGACGACAATGTCAAAGGTATGTTTTGTTTGAGTCATTGAGTTTTTGTCTTTTGGTGTTTATGTTGTACTCACTTGTTTGTAGATCTATTAAATATAGATCATAATACATTGGGACACTGCCATAAAATATCCCATCTTTAGAAATGGAACATTTTCCATTCTTGATAAGAATTTCAAATCCATCCTTGCCCAAATAAGATACAAAAATTATATTCCTATTAATGGAAGGTACATAATAGAAATTTTGTAACTCTATTATCAACCCACTTGGTAGAGATAACTCATAGGTTCCTACTGCACTGGCAGTAACTCTTGCTCCATTATCAACAAGTTCAACCTTACCTTTTGCTAGAGGCATACTTCTTTTTAGATCTTTCACATTTGAACAAATGTGTGATCCACATCTGGTATCAAGTACCCACGATGAAGAAGTAGTAAAGTTAATCTCAATTATGTATACACTGAAAGTAGAGATCTCTATCTCTTGCTTCATCTTCCTTGACCCCCTTAATCCTCCCCATATTTTGAGTGCAGAAGACTTGGACTTCAGCTTGGTGGGAGAACACTTCTCTGCCTCACATGTGTCCTTGGACTCCATTCCACTGATCACTATCATGGAACTGTCTTTCTTCTTTTATACCTCAAACAATGCTTTAAGCGTATATATAGTAGATTCTACAAGCTATGGTATCTTAGGAATATGCAGAACACTTCTCATAGTCCTTAACCAGTAATGGAATTTTATCTCAATTAAATTGTCTGATTTCAATGATGATTTCTTTGCCATTTGATTCTATAAGAGAACATTTGTATTTTGTCAAAACTCCTTTTGATTGATTTGAATAAAGTTGAGGATATTTAATTAGGACTTTAATTAATTATCTCTCCCACTATTTTGATCAAATTGATAACCCTCACCATCAATTCGAAATATTGCAGTATACAACCTTATAGTGAGCCAAGATCCAAAACAATTGAGTTATTACTTGGCCAACGCCAGCGTCCATAATCAATTATTAAGGTAGGTAATATTTACCAATTACATCTTATGCAATTCTTGGATAGATGATATGCACAACTCTTTGCCATAGTCATCTCCATGCCTCTAAGTGCTTAATCTCACTAATTCCACTTAGTTAAGCCTGACCCAAAAGCCAACACGATAGGAGTGCACCCCGCTTGGTGGGCCCACACAGCTACCATCACACTTCCACAAGATAGAAAACACACCACCCTTGGGATGCCCACGCTTGTCGATCAAGCTTTTTATGTGTGCTTCTTATGAAAAGCATCTAAGACTTAATATTATATTGAGGGGTTTGGTATTAGTATACATATACATATCCAATCACCACATATATAATACATATCATATACATGCTATATCCCACAAGAAAACATGTGAAGCGATAAAGCAATGATTATGTCCATCCTATTTGTAATTCCTTGAGCCACAAAGAATTATGGTCATCTAGGTCTACATCACATGAAACATCCTATAGTTGATGAAAATCTATGCTTGGGCCGTTCTGGGTTGATCATCTCATCCTATGACTAATCAGCTCGCCTCCAGGCCAGTTGTTTGGTTGTCACCAACCAATCATCTGGCTCCTCCAGATGGTCGGTTCGTCGGGTCGTTGTGCTCCTCATCAAGCCACCAACCTCTCATCTCACACCATCAACTAATCGGTCCTCCAACCGCTCATTTGGGTAGCTGCCGATCTTTGACATAATAATAAATAAAACTATACTACTTTTACATATATCTTTGAGAAACCTCAAGTTACATTCGAGGGGAGAAAAGGTAGAAGAGAAGGCTCGAGTTATCTTGAGTTACATCTGGAATAGAAGAAAGGATTCGATATGCATACCGAGATGCAAATAACCACAACCAACCAAGCACACACATAGGGGTTTATAGGCCATAACCACGCTAGACATCAACCATCAAAACCGTTTTAGGGCGACACGTATTGATTGTATATATATACCATATCATATATGTATATTGGTATTTGTGGTGTTTAATCAGATATACACATTAGCCAGTTAAAATATTTACATCATATGCAACAAATAAATGGTGATAAGCCAAAATCTGATCATATCGATTAATCCTAAAACCTAATATCTTGATGTGGCTCTGATACTACTGTTGGGTTTTGTGGGATAGAACAGGCAGCAGAAACAAAATTTTATCTAACCACAAACCCATAACCAGTAGATCACATCAACAATTATGCAATAGAAAAGATGGTTTAGCGAGATATACTTAGTCATGAGGCTTTCTCAATGACAATACCTCATAGATAGTATGGTCTTCAACCACCTAGTCTTTGACAGTGTCTATGCAACTCATGGTCTTGACCTAGATTGTGGTTGACAGTCGTCCTGTCGAGCAGTAGAAATCTCCTGCCTCTATAGATAGTCCACACGGACCACCAAGAACTCTAGTCATCCTGAAGGATAGACTAGAAGGGGTCATCCCCTTTTGTCGGTGTACTAGTCACCGACACACTCTCTCACAACCAATTACATTTTTGCAGTTGTATTTCCCTCATTGTTTCTCCCTGGACGGGTAGAACTTACTTGGGCTCTCTTAGTTACCACAACTAGAGAGGAAAAAAACTTTGTAGAGCAACTGATGTTCTGAGTTGTCTATTCTGAGAAGATCCATATACCCCTCTATTTATAGTAGAGGGCAGGTCACGGTTCCCAATATGTGCGGGAGTAGAAGGGTCTAGATTTTCCATGAACTGATTGTACTGCAGTAGAGGAAACGATCGTTTCACAACTCAACCAGTCGTTTGGGCAGGTGAGCCGATCGGTTCACTTTTGAATCGGTCGGTTGGGAGTGTGAACTGGTCGGTTCACTTAGTGAACCGGTCGGTTCACTTCCCAGACTTGCCTCCAATTGACTTTCCTTACTCATTTCTAATTAACATAGATATTAATTTTTGTCCCAATCATGAAAATCCAACAATGCTCATTTGGACACATGAACTGATCGGTTCACCAGAGTGAACTAGTTGTCTCACTGACCATGAGCTGATTGGTTCACCCAGTGAACCAGTCATCTGGTGGTCCAAGTTGTACAGAACTCAATCAATGCAGTTCTCAATCAATCTGACACTCGAATCAATTAGTTTAAAACTTAAACTTGATGGTTTTGAGTGAAGTCTATTGATTGAATGTTTAATTGAGTACCTAAACACTTTAGTAATCAATCTAAACATCATTCATGGGTAAACTCCTCTTTCAGGTTAATCCTATGTGTGTGGCCCTATAGGTTCCATTTCACATTGGCAGTGAATGTCCATAACTAACTTATGACATCACATGCAAAGAGTGGTGCCTAGTCGCACATCAGTGCTACCCAAGTGAAGAGGAAAGTTGGAGAACAACTATCAACCTACAATCTATTATTGTTGTTACAATGAATATATAGTCCCTTTGTCTCTGATATCCGGATTGAACTCGAGGCATGGACTTGTCATCCTCTACAAATGTTCAATCCATGTTTCTTGACTCAGAGTAGACTGCCTGAAATATATGTAAGCTCAATATCATATACTGACTTACATGTGCATGGCCATGCATTTCTCAGTCTCACTCCTCAAGTGGCCAGGATATCACACTCCCTTAAGAGGGACAAATTTCATATGTATCACTCACAGTCAAGTCCCCATGTGTCAAAGTCACCTAATCATCACCGTTATAACAACCCATGTTTCAGGACTGCGTTTGATGATGTCAAATTTGACCCAATCATATGTGATGAGTGTAGTGATTTTAGGTCTAAGAACCATAGTCACCACCAATACTATAATAGATGATTCTGACTAACTAAGTGTAGTTTCCTTGCATCACTCTTATGGCGGGTCTGTCTGATACACTATTCTCTAACATGTATCTGTGTGCTTGGTTTGATATCATATATCATGACAAATGAGATTCTATCATCAACCAACACACACTCTAGTCTTCTGTGTTATTGATGTCTATGGTTATTTCCACAATAACAACCGACTAGGGACATAACAAGAATGTATACTCTTAACATCCGCATGATCTCATTGTTTAGGTCCTTAACTTGAAGACATACATCATTGAGTAATATGATTCTTTAGACATCTAACATGTTATATCATTATATCAAAATAGATTAAACATATAGACGGAAATTGCCTTTATTATTATTCAAATCATTTACAAAGTATGCCATTACAATCATCATATGACTAGATCTATGGGCATACATACCAACAGGTTTATGAGGCCAGTCCACATCCTAAAACTCTTATAGAGCCTTATGCAGTGGCACTAGGCATTACAAATGGTATCAGAGACAAAACCCCTCCAACATGTGGCAAATAAGTCTTGAGTCGTACAATCTAGATATGTTGGAAAGGGCTATCCCTAATGATGTAGCCACCCTTCTATTGATGGTCATGATCAAAAGTTGGGTTTCCATGGACCATTCTTGGTCTACAATGAAATGGGGATATAGTATGAGGCCATATGGATGAGCCTTAATAAGTACGTCAAGAGTCTAAGTGGGTAAGATTGTAACATCCCAATATTTGAGGCCTCCGATAAATTGATCTTAAAAGGAATATTGGACTACCATAATACCAAGGTGCATCTCCTTTTTAAGGAGCCCATTTCTAAGAACTCAAAAGTTAAGTGTGCTCAACTTGGAGTAGTAATAGGATGGATGACCAGTCAAGAAGTTGATCCTGACTTGTGCATGAGTGAGGACAAAACGTGCAATTAAGGCCAATGGTGGTCTACGGGGCCAATAGTCATTCCTGAAACTCTACTAGAGCCTTGGGCAGTGAGCTTGGGCATTACAATCCTTTTATGTGAGAAATGTACAAGTAGGCATGATGGAAGGAAGATGAACCATGAAAGATTATGGGGGAAATTAAGGAGTATATTCATATTCTTAATGCAATCTATCTCCTTCATAGGATTTGTAGGTCCTTAGGAAATAAAAAATGAATGGATAGAGTGCAACAGTTTGTAGGAAATAGATCTAGATAGGATCTCTTACAAGGAAGTTAGGTGGTAAAAACAAAGAAATGGACAATTCAAATTGAACATATGGGTGATTGGCTAGAGAGATCACATATTGGGTCTAAGGGGCAAGGCAATGGGGGCATCCCAAGTGTAAGGCATGTAACCTTGCTTAATTCATAGACATGCTTGTTTGTTCTAATTGGGTTCTTATTTTCATAATCAAATTGTAGATTATGACTTGATTCTATTTCATAAAGCTTTGTATCAAGTTTGAGCCAATTTTGACTTAGTTTTCTCAAGTTATGCAATTTAATGTACTTTAGTGGGCTTATACGCAATTTTCCTTTTCTAGGGACCTAATTGCAATTTTGATGCATGTATATTTTGTCACAATGTCATCTTAATAAATTAATAAATTTTGGTTTATTTAAATGTTGTTGGACCTTATTGCATAAAGGTACCAATCATTTATATTAATTTTGTGTGGAAGTAATGGTAAGTGTACCTACCAATGCTTGCTTAGCTTCAACAACCAAAGGTTGTTCAACATGTTTAACAATCAAAGGTTGTTGTGTGTTCCACAAGGATGTTATTCTCCACTTGACAACCAAATATTTTTCTACACGCTCACAAACTAGTGGAAGTTTTGTACGATCATAAACCAATGATTTTTTTAGATGGTTGCAAACCAATGGAGGTTCTATATGTACAAGTCAACGAGAAACCTATACCTTTGACTGATGAAAACTCTACTTTAGAGACTTTGACTTTCTCTTTCTTACATCCTAGATATAAATACCCTTCCCCACTCCCTTCATATGAACCTTTTACCTAACTTAGTTCAGCTGCTTGAGACCAACGAAAAACCATCGGTTGACAACATGAAGGCTTATTGGGGGTGAATTCTTGCAAGATCATGAACGCATGTTTCTACAAGACTTGGATCTAGCTGTCTTATGATGGATATAAGCCTTCTTGCCTAGTTTCTTACTTCATACATGTAAGATATTCTATCCTAACCTCTTTCATTACTATTTCCCTCTTTTCTCCTCTTCCATGGACGGAAGCCATGGTGCTTGTAGCTAAAAACTCGTGTAAGGAAGAAGAACCCTCTTTTCTTCTCACTTTGGTTTAAATACACACAGTTCTTGAAGATAGGAGCTTTATTAGAGATTTTAGAGGATATATCTTGGATCTTTTATTCTCTCTTCATGGTTCCTTGCTATTTGGATGTTTTCTTCACCCTTGAGGCGAGTAATATAACTGTTGATGCATTTCTTACCTACTAATGACATGTATAATATTAACCTTAATCTAAAAATCCATATTAAGATAAAATATCATATTTTTATGTACTACTTACTTGATTAAAGATGACAATATAAATTATTAACTATCACTTAGTCCCTATGTACATTTGTATTGCACTTATAGTATTTCTTTAACATGTAAACACTAAAATTTGAAATACAAGTTTAAATAATCTTAAAAATGTCATTTTATGGTGTTTTGGTACCTAAGAAGAGGAAAATCGACCCTCATATAGATCCTTGCTACATGATGGTCATTCCATGTAAATGGAATGTTTTTTATTTTCTATTTTGGTGCTGAAATGATGTTTGTATAAAATTTAAATAAGGAAGGTTGCTCATTCATGCTAGGTTTGGAACCTTCATTTTTCTAATTCTTATAAATAGCATAGATTTTAGATCTATTGGAGTTTTTAGTAGAAATTTTATATGATATCTTGTTTATGCCTTGTTAAACTCTTCACAAAAATTTAGATTCTAAATAGATTCCTACATGGAATTATGATTATTATAGTGTAAATGTCATATTGGGGTCTTATGTGCCCTAGCTTGAGGCTTGACCCTCTTTATCATCATGGATGGATAAAAATACCATGTTGGAGTAATAAAAAACTATTTTTTACATATTATATCTTCTAAATTTTTAATCCATTACTTGTATTATAAAAACAATTAGGAGCTTGTATGTAACTTGATTGATGTAGTACCCTGTGACCATATAAATATTTCCATACTATAATTTGCGGGACAATGAAACAAGTAATCTAAAAGGATCTCGAAGTCGTATACTGTTGAGCAAAAGTAGGAACATGGAGAGTATATTATTTTCATCTTGATTCCAAGGTTTTTAGAGTGGTTGAGGCTATATCTTGGATGTGATGTGATTGAGAGTGGATGTGGTCGTAACTCAGTTTTAAGGGTTGATACACTAGTTTGGTGCCATGGCCTATGCACCCAGGATGAACTATGTTTGATATTAAGTAGGTTGGACTCTTGTGCCACTAGAATTTATCACTTACTGACAAAGGGGAAGAGATCTTTAGGACTCCATTCATTATAGATCTTATGTCCGATTACAACTTTATAGTGGTCCACTAGTAGTTTAGGTGGTACACCTCAAACTACCAATGACTTAATAAAATATGTAATTCAACTGTGTGGTATACCTATTAGGATTCTTTGGCAGATCACATTGGATGATAACTATTGATTTTCTCTTTTCACTAGTATCATATGTGATTCATATCCATAGATGATCATTTTCTGTACATGTGGCTTTACTTGTACCTGTTTACTTTATGGACTCTGATTAGCTCTCTAATATGTTCTCATATTTACAATAATTGATTTTATCTTCACAACCTTCTTGTAAGAAATAAATGTTATTAAAGGTCATATGATATTGTTGGGAGTTTCGGTGTCACCTTGTGGGTTTCCACACCTTTTTATGTGATTTGTAGGACGGCCGAACCCATTTTGGTGGGGAGTCTCAGTTTGAAAATCAATGGAGCTGAGAGATTGGTGTGGTTTGTGTAGAGTCCTAGAGTCATCCCTGTACTCTCAGGTCCAGGTAGGGGGTTTGTATAGAATTTATATCGACTTGGGTTTTTAATTATACACAATAAAAATGTACAATATTTTAAGTATCTGGAAAACACCTTATGTATATAAGTTATGGTTGAGTCCATGAACTCGTGCAAAGATAAATGATATGAATATATGTGAAGTTGGACCTTTGTGTAAATGTTTATTTTGAAATGTTTAAAATTTTTGTTCAATTTTAATGTGACACCTCATCACGCTAAACAAGATTACTCAAATCATAAAATACGATCAACTACTAATTAACCACAAAGACAGAAAAGAAGAATAATTAAAATTGATTTCAAAATCATAAACAAGTTTTGAAACATTTGTATAAAGGTCCATCTTTTTAATAAACTCATATACCATTACAAGTATTTACATCTCTATCCAGTGAACTCAGCCACAACCTGTATACAAAAGAGATATTCCACAAGTACATGCCATATTTACAATCACTGGAAAATTGCCAAAAACTCACGTCGATGCTAGTTTATCATCTATAAACACTTCCCATACCCAGACCTCAGAATACATGGACGAGACTAGGATTCTACTACTAACAACTACAACTATCCAACCTTTTGTGTCTATTGATTACTAGGATGATCCACTTGTACAACACGATCTCGACCAAATTGCTGACGACCACCTAAACATATGCGGTGACCCACAGGTGAGACCCATGTCCCAATGAGAGATATAAATCTCTCCAATAGATATTGATTACAACAGATTATTTAACAATAAGTAGACTGAGCAAATTGAACAATTTGATAAGAAATCGAGTAAATTGAACAATTCTAACATACTAAGCAAGTTAAATAGATAAGCCTGGCAACACATATAATTACTCAGATTCGATAAGATTTCATCATATAAGAACTGTGTAGTATAAAGATATGGCAAGGTTAATCAACCAATATGAAATGTTTTAACCCTAGAAAATATTCTAAACATCTTGTATTACCTCTTTTATTATGCCCTGAGGAATTTGAGTTATACCACCCAAATCTAACTAACCACTGCTAAGTCAAAATCAGTGCCATACTAGATCTATGGAAGAGCCGAACTCCATGATCTCACCAACAACTCCCGATTAGTACAAGAGATAACAAATTTAATAGTCAACTGCCAACAATGACGTATAGCCAAGCTAAAAACAAGTAGCCCGCCTTGGTATAGGTCATGGTGGTAGAGAACAGGTGACACATGCCAGTTCTATAAGACGCATCTTGAAATTGTATTGCTACCTTTCACAAATATCACAAATATTTGAGGCATGACCATAAGCATCCTCCATAACATGCAATTGTGGATACAAGGAGATACTCTCGACTTGTTCCCCTACATATTAAAAAATATGTGCTCCAAGTTTGCCGTAGGAATTGGTCACTTCACCATCCAGCAAATTCTGACATTGGAATAGATCTATGGCACATGGAAACTACTTGATTAGGGTTTCACTTGATTATATATTGCCAATTGGGTGAATTAAGGTTGCATCATACAAGTGGACATATAAATCCTAATTCATTTCTAGCAAGCATTTAAGTATAATAACTCCAGAAGATATAAAATGTATGAGATAAAAATCTTTACCAACATTACCACATGGTACTATATCATTGCCATTCATGAGACTATACTAGCCATCATACCACCAATCTGATTCAAATCCTTATCACATTGTTCTAGGGTTCCAATCCTATGATATCATGAAGAGGATTACACCTCCATTAGGGCTCAACTATGCCCAAGCTCATTAATACCATCACATCATACCATGTAAGATCATTATTATCTTCCTATGCCTTATAACATGGATCAACATCACATAACCAAACATGTGACATATGAGTATAATATAGCAAGAAACTATGATATTCATGTAGCAACATATTAAGGTTTCCACAAAAATATGAGAGCATTCTGTTATCATATGAATCATTCAAGAGGGTTTATTACAATCTATCACCATCATCTATTTACCTTAGGGTTAGGTGTAGAAATCTTTATCACATTAAAAGTACACATCCACTTATTATGGTGATTTATCAAATATATTCATACAAGGGAAAAGGTAAGACTACAATTTAAAGGCATTCATCCATTGAATTCACATTATTAGAACCAAAATATTAAAATATAGACTTCATCCTATACCATTGCATGTTGAAGCATCCAATCACAACCATCAGATCAGGTTTAACATTTCAAAACTATCGGTTGATATGTAGGTTTGACATTTGGATCATATAACCAAGGAAACCATTAGTTTAGGGATTAATTGAAGGAAAACATGATACCTAGTTACAAACATTTTTATGGAAATAATCAATCGACTGATTGGAATGTCCAATCGAATAAGTAGACATATTCCCAATAGGATTGTCAAAAGAAACCAATCAGCTGATTGGAATATCCAAATGACTAACTGGTCAAGCAATGATGTTGACGTAATGAGATGTGTTAATGACTACATCAAAAACCAATACTTTTGTGAAAAGGAAACTATTCCAATCGACTAACCAGAATGTCCAATCGACCAACTAAAGTACCAGTCAACCAACTGGAAGTTCCAGTCGACTGATTAAAGATTGCAACAATAATTAACTCATGAAAATCAATCTCTTTGACTCCCAGTTGACCTGGAAACCTTGGCCCTGGTCCTCCTATAAATAGAGGGGTAGTCAAAGCTTTTAGCAGACACAACTAACACTAACAAACGTTGTCCTCTCACATTTATGGTAACATGAGAGCCCAATCATGTCTTGCCTATAAAAAGGAGAGACAAAAAGGGAGAACAAGTTAGGGTAGCACGTTGACATCAAAGGGACAAACTCCTTCTTGTTGGCTCTAACAAACTCAATGAGGAGTTCCCCATAGTTTTCATGGACTACCGCAGAGGTGTGGAGGTCGTTTCCAACACGCTAGGAAGACTACATCAACTGTTGTCCATGGTGTTAAACCACGAGACCTCCTAGACTGTTGTCCAAGTGCCGTCAGATTAAGAAGCACCGTACTATGAGGATTGTCACTAGACTTGCTCTAGGACCAGGTATATATCTCACAAACTCTCTTTCCTAAATACAATGTTGTTGACGTGATCTGTTGGTTCACGGTACAAGCAGAATTTTGTGTGTGTTTCCGCAGCCTTATCTGCTGCTCGATTTCCCAATAGTTGATACAATGAATTAGAGATGCACAGAAGGATGATATTGTGATACAAATATAAAATCAGGGTTTGGCAGTAAAAATCATGATGGGTTTCATGAGATGTATTATGGGAGAATGTGCTTTCACAACTAGATGGTGGCACATGACGTTGGCAAACTGAGGGAGACAATACTAGAGAAGGCTTACTCTTTAATGTATGTGATGCATCCCGACAGTAAAGAAATGTATCATAATATCAAAGAGTGGTACTATTGGACATGTATGAAGCATGATTTGGAGGAGTTCATTGCCAAATATCCAATCTGTCAATAGGTCAAGAAGAGCACCAGAAGCCTACATGGTCATTGGAACCTTTTTTAATACCACAATGGAAATGGGATCACATAACTACTGACTTTGTGATTGGCCTTCCTAAGACATCCAAGGGTCATGATTCCATTTGGGAGGACATTGATCGATTGAAAAAATGAGCTCAATTTTTTCTGGTCACGAACACCTACATTGTAGAGAAGTTGGCACATATCTACATTGATGAGATAATTCATATACACAACATAACAGTTCCAATAGTGTCAAAGAGGGTTCCTCAATTCATGATCATATTCTGGGAGTGCCTACATTCAGCCCTAGGGACATAGTTGCGGTTCAATACAACCTTTCACTTTCAACCAGATGGTTGGTCAGAGAGGACCATACAAACATTAGAAGATCAGTTGAGAGTATGCATGCTTCAGTTTATTGGGAGTTGGAATATTCACTTGAGCCTGATTGAGTTTTCCTACAACAAAGTTACCATAGGAGCATAGAATTGTAACCATTTGAGATTTTGTATGGTACACATTGTAGGTCACATCTTTGTTGGTACTAGCCATGGAATATTATTTTTTGGGCCCTGAGTTGGTTCATCAAACTACATAGAAGATCAAGGTGATCAAGCAACAATTGGAGGTAACACACGACTTGCAAAAGTATTATGCAGAAAACCATCATAGACATTTGGATTCCCAAGTTGGAGACCATGTCAATCTCAAAGTATCCCCTTGGAAGGGTGTTTTAAGGATTGAAAAAATGGTAAGTTGGCTCCTAGGTTTATGAGGCCTTACCCTCTCATATCTCGAGTGGGAGGTAGCATACAAGCTAGAGTTACCGTCAGAGTTGCATAGTTTGACAATGTTTTCCATGTCTCTATGTTGAGGAAGTGCCACCTAGAGATAGAGTAGACAATACAACCAGTGGAGGTGGATTTGAATGATGATGTGTCTTATATTGTGTATCTACTGTTGATCTTAGATAGGTGTGTATAGAAATTGATGAATAAGGATATCTTTCTATTAAAAGTGGTGTAGAGGAAGCTACATGGGAGTTATAGAATGAGATGCCTAGGAAGTATCTATCTTTGTTTTCTTAGGATTTTGGTGGTTAAATCCTTGTTAGGGATTTTTGATTGCAGCGCCCCTAACCTTGCTGAATTCATAAACACTTGTGTTTTTAATTGGGTGCTTAGTTTTGTAATTAAACTCTAGTTTCTAATTTAATACCAAAAAACAAATATATGTTAAACATTGAGCCAATTCAAACTTCATTTGCTCAAGTCATATAATTTTATTTAATTTTATGGTCTTATATGTAGGTTTTCTTCTTTCAGGGACTCAACTAAAATTTTGATGCTTGTATATTTTTTCTCATGGTGATCTTGACAATTTGGTAAAACTTTATCTTATTTGAATGATGTTGGACCTTGTTTTATAAATGTACCAATCCTTTAAAATAGTTTTGTGTGGAAGTAATGATAAGTACACCTAGCAATGGTTGCTTAGGTTCAACAACCAAAGATTGTTCTGCATGTTCAATAACAGAAGGTTATTCTACACGATCAACATGCAAATGTTTCTCTATACGATCAACACCAAAGGTTGTTTTGTGTTTCACAACCAAAGGTTGTTCTACGTGTCACAATCAAAGGTTCTTCTGCATAAGACAATTGAAGGTTGTTCTGGTTGTGACTACCGAAGGTTGTTCTGGGTGTGAGAACGAAAGGTTTTTCCACATACTCACAAACCAATGTAGTTGTACAAAATTAAAAACGATAGTTTTTTGGATAGTTGCAAATTTATGGAGGTATTGGATGTAAAAACCAATGGGAAACCTACCCCTTTGACTGATGGAAACTTTTCTTTAGAGCCTTTGAATATCTCTTTATTCTATCCTAACTATAAATACCCCTCCCTACGCCTTTCAAACGAACCTTCTTCCCAAATCTCTGCTACTTATAGAGAAGAACAAGAAACCCTCACTTGACAACAAGGAGACTTCTTAGGGTGAAATATTTCAAGATTGTCGATGCATGTTGTTGTAAGCCTTGGATCTAGCTTCCCTAGGATGAACCTAAGCCTCTTGCCTAGTTTCTTGATTCATGCATGTAATATCTTCTATCCTAACCTCTTTTCTTACTGTTGTCCTCTTTTCTCCTATTCCATGGATGGAACCCATGGTGATTCTAGATGGGAACTTGTGCATGGTTGAAGAACCATATTTTATTCTCTCTTTACTTTAGATACACCCTATTCTTGAAGATAAGTGATTTGTTGGAGAATTTGGAGGATAAAGCTCGAGGCATTTCTCTCTTTTCATGGTTCCTTACTGTTTGGATATTTTATTCACCCATAAGGTGAGTGCTATAAATTTTGATGCATTTTTGGCCTAGTTATGACATGTATAATGTAATCTTGCTCTGAAAATCCCTACTAAGCTAAAAAATGGTCTTTTATATACTATTTACATGAGTAAAGATGGTAATTCTAAAGTCTCACTTAGGACCGATTTACATTTTTTATGAGCCATTACCGTTTCTTTAAGCATGCAAACTCTAAAATTCATAATAAAAGTGTAACGAATCTTAAAAATGTCATTTTTATGGTGTTTTGGTACACAAGAAAAGGAAATCTGATGCTCATGTTAATCCATTTTTTATGATAGTCATTCCATGTAAATGTTATAGTTTTGTATACTATTTTGGTGCTAAAATGATGTTTGGACAAAATTGTATTAAGGAAGGTTGCTCATCCATGCTAGTTTAAAAAATCCATTTGCCTAATTCTTATAAATAGTATAGCTTTCACATCCATTGGAGTATTTAGATGAGCTTTTGGATTATACCTTGTTAAAACCTACACAAAAATCCAAATTCTAAAGGGATACTGTTGTGTGAATTATATATCATCTTTTCACATGTTATCACACACAAATTTGGTTCTTTATGATATAATTCAGTCACTTTCATATTATTTGTACCACCTTTTTTGTCACTCTATTTATCCCATAACTTGTATTGCAGATTTGCCACAAAAAGAACTGAATTCGGATGTTATTTCTACTGAAACAGAAGAATGCACGACATGCAAATCAGATGCACGACGTGCACCATTCCAGAAAAAGACTGGTTCGCTGAAACAACAAAGTTGCATGGCGTGCAAATCAAAATGCACGGTGTGCAACTTTCCAGAGAAAAATTGGTCTGTTCAGACAAGAGAATGCATGCTGTGCATGGAGAAAATGCACGGCGTGCGAGATTCCAGAAGTTTACAGAAGGACGAACGCACAACGTGCGCATCGATGCACGACATGCACCTGGAACGCAAACTGCTAAAGAAAAGTTCTGGAAAGTCGCACGGTGTGCAATTCCTCAGTGCACGCCGTGCACGGATTAGCCGGATGCAAACTGCACTGTAGGTGCACGACGTGCACCCAAAATGCACAGCGTGCACCTGGCAGTTTCAGATATTTGAAATTTCAGAATACGATTTTAAAACAAAGAGGGAAGCCAAGGGACAGTTATGTTCGGTCATTTGAAGAGTTTCTCTTGTCCCAGAGCCAGAGGAGAGCAGAGGAAGGCGAATTTGGAGGAATCTAAGGTGGTTTCTTGCATAAAGAGACCATTTCTTCTTCTCCACTTCTCCATTGTCTTCTTCAAGGTGCAACCAAGCTTCCCCAACTCCGGGAAGCTTCTTGGGAGAGGAGCTAGTTCCACTTGGAGCAACTAAAGGAGGGGAATTTCTTCCTAAAGCCAGAATTCTTGCTTCTTGTGGTTACATCTTCAGTTCTCTTTGACTTTTCCTTCCTAAACTATGTCTAGAACTGAAAATTCTGTAGCAAATCTGCTATACATTGTTATGGATGAGTAGACTCCTTTTTCTTGGGCATGGGAGAGTAGCTCCCATGTCATAGCATGTATGGAACAAGTAATTTCATACTAAATGCATTTGTTTCTTGTTTTCATTACCATGAAAGTGCCAATTTATCCTTTTTCTTGCATGTATTGTCTGCCACTTTATGTGCATATTTTCTGTCTTCTTGCTTGATTTGAGAAGACAAGTAGGAATGTATGGAGGTGCTCTTCTTGGCAAATCTCCCTCTTCTATGAGAGTAGAGAGGGATGAGTTGAGGGACTATTTGTGATCAAAAACGAATTTCATACACGAGAGTGTTGATTTGAGTTATGATCGTTACATTTGCACCGGGAGGTGAAATGCAACACAACTTTCCCTTGAAACATGATCTTATGTATGTTTAAATTATTTTGTTTCCTTGATTGCTATGATATGAGAATGAAATCCTAATGTCCAAGATTCCTAACTTTCTGAAATCGAACTTCTTTTATGGTTCTTGCTTGCTAATTAGAATATGAAATTCCTATAGTTAAAATCTGAATTTTATGCTTTTAGAACAAATCTTCTCTACTCTTTAATATCGATCTAGATTGTTGAACTTTAGTACTGTTGCGCTCAACTAAATTAGCCTAAGCTCCTTGTATTCGACCTTGACTATACTACCTTCGTATACTTGCGGAGTTTGGTTAAGTTGAGTAAACTATCCTTTACTTGGATTGAAACTCGTTAGTGTAAACAACCAACAAGTTTTTGGCGCCGTTGCCGGGGAGCTACGGTAATTTGATTGGAGTAATAAGTAATATTTAGTATTCGAGACTAGATCATCATTCATCATTTTCGAATTTCCATATACCTCTTAGTGTTTTCTTAATTTCTCTTGTTATTTTTTAGGTTGTATGTGTCGCTCACAACGAGGTCTCCAAACATCTGCTTTGTTAGACCTTGAAATAGAGCGAACTCTTTCAAGTTTGAGGAGAACAAGAAGAGTGGAACAACCACTATTTGGAGGTACTTCACCGTCACCACCGCCATCATCACCACCGCTGTCTTCTCCATCTTCTGCAGTAGCTACACCGAGCATTTCAACCATGGAGGACGATCATCCTTTAAAAGACTTCACGATGCCGGTTGCCACAAACATATGTGGAGCCATAGACTTTCTTGCTGTGGAAGCAAATACCTTTTCAATTGCCCCTTCTATGATGTAAATGATACATCAAAATCGTTTTGGGGGTACATCATATGAGGACCCAAGTCTTCATATTGTAGAATTTCTGGAATATCTGAATACTTTCAAGATTAATGGAGTGTCTGCTGATGGAATTAGACTTATGTTATTTCCCTTCACTCTAAGAGATAGAGCCAAGGCGTGGATTTTGTCTCTTCCCAAGAAGTCTATTAGAAGTTGGGATCAACTCCTTAATGCTTTCCTTGCAAAGTACTTTCCACCAAGCAAGACAGCCCATTTGAGGAATCAGCTCACAAATTTCTCCCAAAGTGAAGGAAAAACCTTATATGATACATGGGAACGGTTCAAGGATCTTCAACGCCTTTTCCCGCACCATGGTTTGACAAACTGGCTCCTGCTGCAAACTTTCTACAATGGACTGTTTTACAATACCGAGTTGACTCTAGATGCCGCAGCTGGTGGTGCATTAATGACCAAGTCTTATAGAGTGGCTTATGATATCATTGAATATATATCACTGCCAATGGGGAGGATATAGAGGAGCAAAATCAACCTCTACAACAAGCTCTTCAACCAGAAAACAAGGAGGAAAACACACCATAGATGTCGTTGATCTTATTGCCGCAAAGCTAGATGTGCTTACACAGAAATTTGAGAAGATGACCACTCTGCCAATTCAATTTGCTGAAGCAACGTGTGAAGCTTGTGGTAATGTAGGACATACTTATTCTTCTTGTTTTGCCCCTAATGCTATTGAAGGAAATTTCGAACAGGTTAATGCGGTTGGGATGCAAGGGAATAAGCAATACAATCCCTATTCCAACCAATACAATCCGGGATGGAGAGATCATCCTAATTTCTCTTATCAGAATGCAAGCAACACTCAAAATTTCCAGCAAGGGCACAAAAACCAGCAACATGTAAACTGTCAAGGAAATCCGCCGGGCTTCAACAACATGGGTTATCAACAACCACAACAACCCCAAGGTTCTTCTCTGGAAGATATGATGGAGAAATTCATATCAACACAGATGCAACAGAATGAGGAACTCCGAGGAAATGACAAGCTTTTAAAAGATGCTATTGCGCAACTTTATGCAAAAGTGGATGGAATTTCCACTCACACCAAGATGTTGGAAACCCAAATAGCACAACAAGCTCTAAATCAACAAAGGACTCCACAATCCGGTTCTCTTCCAAGCCAACTGAAAGTAAACCCAAGGCAGCAAGCTCATGCAATTATCTTAAGAAGCGGAGCTGAGATTGTAAGACCTTCTCCATCTGAAGAGAAGAACATGAAGCAAAATGTTGAAGAAGAGGCCAACACTCCAAATTGTAGCAAGGAGAAAGGTAAGGCTGAAATACCACCTTCTTTCAAAGCTACATCACCCTTTCCTCAAAGATTATCCAATAAGAAGGAAGACCAGAAATTCAGGAAATTTGTGGACATAATCAACAAATTGCATGTAAACCTTCCTTTTGCTGAAGTTATTGCTGAGATGCCTTCTTATGCTAAATTCTTAAAAGACATTCAGACTAAAAGAAGAAAAGTTGATCAAGTAGAAATTGTAATGCTTTCTGAACGAGTAAGTTCTATTATTCAAAATCATCTTCCTCAAAAGCTTGATGATTTGTGAGCATTCACACTGCCTTGCAAGATTAATGACACCACTTTTGACAAAGGTTTAGTAGATATCGGTGTGAGTATTAGCCTCATTCCATTTACCTTATGGCAATAATTAGATCTTGGGGATTTGAAGCCCACAAGGATGGCTATTGAATTAGCTGATCACTCTATTAAATATCCAAAAGGTATGGTGGAGGATGTACTTGTACAAATCGGGAAATTCTATATACCTTGTGATTTTATCATTCTTGACATGGCGGAAGTTCCTTCCAATCCTGTTCTTTTTGGGAGGCCATTTTTGAGGACTGCCGGATGTCTTGTTGATGTTCGGGAAGGGAAGCTCACTTTACGTGTTGGTGAAGAAGCTATGGAATTCTCTGTTTATGAAGCTATGAAAGCACCCACACATGTTGAAGAAATATGCTTGCTTGATATTGTTGATCCTATTGAAAATGATAATGAAGATGATGGTGATTTTATGGTTAATCTTTATGATGATGATGCAACTGAATTCAATAATTCTGAAATTTTTGGAGCAATTTCTATTTCTAAAGAAATAGCTATTAATGAAGATGCTCCACTTGTTGAAGATAAAGTTGATGAAAGTACAACAAGAAAAAAGGTAGAACTAAAATCCCTTCCACCTGGGCTAATGTATGCATTTCTTGACCCAAATTCTACATCTCCTGTCATAATAAATAATGAATTAACCAATGATCAAGAAAATAAATTGTTTTCCGAATTACGTTTGTACAAAGATGTCATTGGTTATTCCATAGAAGATTTAAAAGGCATTCATCCTTCAATTTGCATGCACATAATAAATATGGAAGATGATGCTAAACCAACTGTTGAACCACCTAGACGTTTAAATCAAAATATGCTTGAGGTGGTAAAGAAAGAAATTTTCAAGTTAATTGATGCTGGAATCATCTATCCAATAAGTGACAGTCCCTGGGTTAGTGCCATTCATGTGGTACCTAAAAAGTGGGGTGCAACTGTCATCAAAGGAGACAATGATGAGTTAATACAAACACACATGGTTACCGGCTGGCGTATGTGTATTGATTACCAGCGTTTGAATAAGGCAACCCGCAAAGATCATTTTCCGTTGCCTTTCATTGATTTGATGCTTGAACGTCTTTCCAAACACTCTTATTTTTGTTACTTGGACGGGTATTCTGGATTTTTTCAGATTCCCATCTATCCTCCTGACCAAGAAAAGACAACTTTCACATGTACTTATGGAACATACACTTATCGCCGTATGCTGTTTGGACTTTGTAACGCTCCTGCTACTTTTCAGCGGTGCATGATGGCCATATTCTCCCATTTTATTGAAAATATAATGGAGATTTTTATGGATGATTTTAGCGTGTACGTCGATTCTTTTGATCAATGTTTATTGAATCTGTCTCTTGTCTTAGCCCGCTGTAAAAAGGTTAACCTAGTACTAAACTGGGAGAAGTGCCATTTTATGGTACAATCCGGTGTAGTGCTAGGACATGTTGTATCTAACAAGGGTATTGAAGTGGACAGGGCAAAGGTCGAAGCAATTGAGAAAATGTCTACTCCATCTTCAGTAAAAGACATTCACAGCTTTTTAGGACATGTAGGTTTCTACAGAAGATTCATTAAAGATTTCTCAAAAATTGCAAAGCCATTGTGTTCCCTTATTGCAAAGGATACAAAATTTGTGTTTGATAATGATTGCAAAGCATCCTTTTCCAAGCTCAAAGAGGCTCTCATTTCAGCCCCAATTATCCAACCTCCAGATTGGGATTCTCCCTTTGAACTTATGTGCGATGTAAGCGATTATGCAGTGGGAGCTGTTTTGGGACAGCGGAGAGACAAGAAACTCCATGCCATCTATTATGCCAGCAAAACTCTCGATGAAGCACAAATCAACTATACAACCACGGAAAAAGAAATGCTTGCAATTGTATATGCATTCGACAAGTTCCGACAATATTTAGTGGGATCAAAGGTGATTGTATACACTGATAATGTTGCCATTAAGTATTTGCTGAATAAAAAAGATGCCAAACCACACCTTATTCGCTGGATACTACTTCTGCAAGAGTTTGATCTTGAAATCAAAGACAAGAAAGGTATCAAGAATAGTGTTGCTGATCACCTCTCTAGGTTGACCACAGAGGCTGGAGATCTATTGCCAATTGAGGATCATTTGCCTTATGAAAAACTCTATGCATTGTCATCTATTCAAGCACCATGGTTTGCAGATATTGCTAATTTTCTTGCTACTGGACAGCTACCTCCAGATTTGACATATCAAAAAAAGAAGAAATTCTTTCATGATGTAAAATTCTATTACTGGGATGACCCATTGCTATTCAAGCATGAAAGTGATGGGCTAATCTGGAGGTGTGTTGTTGAAGAGGAAGTTCCTAACATCATTGCTGATTGCCATGCCTCTCCTTATGGAGGCCATTTTGGAGGAGAAAAGACTGCTGCAAAAATACTTCAATCTGGTTTCTATTGGCCCACATTATTTAAAGATGTCAATCTATTCATCAAATCTTGTGATAGGTGCCAAAGAACAGGAGGCATATCCCACCGAGATGACATGCCACTGAACTCTATCTTAGAGGTTGAGGTGTTCGATGTATGGGGAGTGGACTATATGGGACCATTCCCATCTTCCTGTGGGTATCAATATATTCTTGTTGCTTGTGAATACATTTCTAAATGGGTTGAAGCCATTCCAACCCAAGCACCGGACGCCAAATCTGTAATTAAGATTTTTCAAAAGATTATATTTCCTCAGTTTGGAGTTCCACATGCAGTTATTTCTGATGGAGGTACACACTTTGCTGAGAAACAATTCAACAATCTCCTCTCTAAGTATGGTGTGACTCATAAAATCTCTACGCCCTATCATCCTCAAACATCCGGGCAAGTAGAGATTTCGAATAGGCAACTAAAGAATATTCTTGAAAAGACTGTCTCTAGTTCAAGGAAGGATTGGGCACTAAAGATAGATGATGCATTATGGGCTTATCATACAACATACAAAACCACCATTGGGATTACTCCTTTCAAGCTGATCTATGGCAAATCATGTCACCTCCCGCTCAAACTGGAGCACCGTGCTTTATGGGCAATTAAGTTCATTAATTTCAACATGTAGAGAGCAGGAGAAAAATGTCTTTTGCAGCTACAGGAGCTTGAAGAACTTCGTCTTGATGCATATGAGAATGCGAAGTTGTACAAATAAAGAACAAAGGCTTGACATGATAAAAAATCTGTAGGAAAGACTTCCAAGAAGGAGATAGAGTATTGTTATTCAACTCCAGATTGAAGTTTTTTTCAGGAAAGTTGAAATCCAAGTGGTCCGATCCGTTCCTAGTACTCAAGATTTTTCCATATGGAGCTGTAGAACTCCAAGGCAAAGATGGAACCTTCAAAGTCAATGAACAACGTTGAAAACGCTACTCTAGCGGAGAAGAAGTGGAGAAAGGAGCTTCTTGCTCCCTCCAAGATGCCTGAAGTCTTAGAAGAAGTCTTACTCCAGACTCTAACTGGAGGACCTCGTGGGAGTTGATCCCACATTAGGATAGATTTATTTTAAGTTTTTTATAATGAAAAACACTCTTTAATTTTGTTAATAAGCCTGTCGTGGATGAATGTAATAATCTATACTTGATTTCTACTCAATCCGTCATAGTTTACTGCTGACTGACTGCAATTTTCTTCAGAAATCACAAAGTGCACGACGTATCTTTTGAAGACATGGTGTGCACCTCAATACAAAATACATCAGAAAAAGTTCTGGAAACTGACACGACGTGCATTTTCACTTTGCACGACGTGCATTTTCACTTTGCACGACGTGCACCTCAATACAAAATACAGCAGAAAAAGTTTCTGGAAATGCGCACGGTGTGCACAGAGAAAATGCACGCCGTGCAGCTGGAGATTTGAAGTTCTGGAAATTTTATGGAAACTAACACGCCGTGCATTGTCAAGACGCACGACGTGCATCTGGGAAATAAAAAGTTCGGCGACTCTCTAGAAACGTGCACGTCATGCATTGAATAGCTGCACGACGTGTACCTGGTCTTCGAGAATTCTGTAAATCTTTTGGAAACATACACGGCGTGCATAGTCCAAACGCACACTGTGCACCTGGGTGATGGAAATCTGTTAAGTTTGTGGAAACTCGCACGTCGTGCACATACAAAATGCATGTCGTGCATCTGGACGCAAGGGAGAAGTGTAAAACTAAACTTTACAAAAGCACACGCCGTGCATTCAAAACGCATGCCGTGCACTTTTAAGTAAGGTTTAGACAAAAAGGGCCGGAGTGCACGCCCTAATCACTCCTACCCTAGAGCCGTGCACCCCGACCCTTACAGCCGTGCAGCTGCCGCAGACCAGATCCAGAGAGAACGCATGCCGTTCTGCCAGCCGTGCACGCACCTTCTTCTTCCTCAGCAACCGTGCACCTCCAGCTTGCAGCGGTGCACCAGCGTCTCCCAGCCGTGCAAAGCTCCATCTCCTTTCTCCGTTCGAGCCGCCGCCATCCTGCCGCTGTTTTTCTCCAAGAAGTAGCAGCTTCGAGCCGTGCAGTAGCAGCTACACGCCGCCGTCATCTTCTTCTAGACAGGCCGTGCCAACAATAGTTCCTACACCCGGCCGCTAGCCACCTTGCTGCCGCCCTTTTTCTCAGACCAGCTACCAGCCATCAAAGCATAGAGCAGCGCCATCATCCGCAGCCGAGCTTTTGCCGTTCTTCTCCAAGAAGCAGAAGCTCCAGCCTCACCGTCGTGAAGCCAGTTGCAAGCCGCCGGTGCCACCCTAGAAGAAAATACAACTCCAGCTAGCAGCTCACAGCCGTCCAAGCAACAACCGCAAGCCACCGACCCCTTCCAGCAACCATCTTGCCCAAAATCGGAGCTATCTTTGCAGATTTCCGACTTGCCCCAAATCCACAGGTGCACGTCGTGCGTTTGTCTGTCTGAAGAAGACGAACATCACATATGCACACTGTACATCATCAAGACACACCGTGCACCCTTACAGACTGAATGGCACCGATCAAGCAGAAGTCTGGCCAACGCCATGGAACATACCACTAAGCTGCTGCACCTCCCTCTACTGACGCAGGATCTTCCGCACCAGCACCTGCAACATTTATACCCTCAACTCAGTTCAGGGTCAAGCCTGAGGAGGACACCGACTACCAGTTCCTCATCACACGTCGTGTCTTGCCCTCCCGGTACATGTGCGATGAAGCCCGTACCAAGTTGGGTTTCAAAAATGAGGTAGTCAATCACTTAACATTTTTGGGTTTACACTACCTCTGCACCCGAGTTGCTAAGACATATCCCCACCTTGTATATGAGTTTCTCACTACTTTCAAGGATGAGAGTGACCCACAATGCCACAACATCCCCTATCAGAATATCAATTTTCGCCTTTTGGACAAACCGTTTTCTATGAATCTTGAGCGGTTTTGCACTTTGCTTAAATGCAACTACGGAGGTTACACTGATTATCCTCCTACTTTCAATAGTGATCTATTTTGGTCTGAGATCACTTCTAATAAAGTGCATAGAGCAAGGAATGCTTGAGCTTCTAGCATCCACAATCCAGTTTTCTGAGTTATTCATCGTCTTCTTAGCACAAGACCTTTTGCAAAGAATGGAACTCAAGGGGTAGTGGGAAAGATCGATCTGTTCTTCTTATGGTGCTTGGTGCAAAATGAGCAAATAAGTTCTGGTACTACATTATCAACAAGCTTCTTGACACGAAAAAGCAAAAGAAAAGGGAGGCAGGTGACATCATGTGTGGCGGGGTAATAAGCATCCTTGCTATGCAGCTAGGTTTAGATTTGGGTTCCCTAGAACCTGCACCAGAGAAAAACCTTGTTGATATCAACTATCTAATCTCTTGTGGTCTGATCTCCAGACATGGCAACAACACATCAAAGTTCAAGGTTTTTATCACAAAAAGCAGTTCATCACAATTCCGATGCAGGTCGGAATGATATCAAGAACAAGGCAACCTAGAAGGTAGAGCTACAGCCAGAGACTGACGAGGAGACACCCACCCGAGGTGCCAGTAGCTCTACACCAGGGCCTACTCCAGGAGCCCCTACCCCTCTGCCACCGTCCACTAGTACTCAGACAGAGTACAGCAGGACAATGCCAGACGTTCAACACCTTTACACCTATGTGTAGCAGAGATTCGATCATATGGACACCCGCCTCGACCAGATGGGCGCACAGTATGACACCCGGTTTGACCATTTGAGTGCACAGTACTCGACTATGTACGATATGGTCAACAGGATGGATGCGTGGCACATCTCACAAGGCCACTACCCTGCACCGCAGTCCTTCCAGTCCCCCCTTACCAGGAGACCACAATTCCAGATGCTCCACAACATGAGTTCCCCCAGGACCAGCAGCCCCAGGACCACCACCAGCTGCAGCCAGAATCATCCGCCACGCCGATGGACATCCCTGACATCATTAGTCAGTTTTTCCCTGAGCAGGGAGGCGGCGGATCCTTTTTATGATCTATTCATGACAGGTATCTGGTTGTAAACTCCATAAATTCGATTAAAGCAGTGAGGACACTGCTGATTTCAAGCTTAGGGGGGAGCAACCGAATGGTATTGGTATCCTAGTTTCTTTTAGTTTTTTCTTTTCATGTTATTTGCTTCTTGTCATTTGCTTTTGTGTTGTTTTCACTTTTTAGTTTTTGTTTTCAATTTTTCTCTTTTGATGGCAAGTCTAGTATGATATGAGATTTATCTTTTATATGTGGATAGAACTCCTATGCTTAACTATTTGTCCTCTTTTGATGAGAAATATCATTTGAAGAAATTGTAAAAGACATGCATTAATAAAATGAAACCTTTTTACCATCAACATGTGCTTAACTCTGGTTTATGCTTCTAGCCTGAACATTCATCTTTCACATCCTTGATTGCTTAAAACATGTAATGGTTTCAATTTTTGTGAGTAAATCAACTCTACAACATAATTTAGAATACATGATGACCTTGCCAAGCTCTTAGTGCACTTGCAACCACTCTTTCAATGAAAAATTTTCAAAACAAATGAATGAAATCTAGCTAATGTTGCAATTAAGTTGACTCTCCTATGTTTTGGAAAAATTTTAAAAACTCTTATACCCCATTAAAGATGGCTAAACTGCCTACATATCATGCTAGCCTAGTGTAAGTCCGATCTGGCTACGATGGTTAGGTGATATGTCTTAAAAAGAGGGTAAAATACCCCAACTGACATTCCACGTGTGCATAAGCCTACATTAGCAGCCGAGTGTCGGAACCCATAATCCATTGTCTTATCATTTGTTTGGGAAAAGAAGGAGAGTACAACAAAAATTGTCAATTTTTAACTAAGATTTCATCTTTAGTATCCTTAATAGTTGAGATTTTGAGTTGCACATCCACTAATTGTTTGGCTTAGTCATCCAAATTCTACCTAGTGTTGTTTAATTGATTGATTGACTAAGTTGAGACCACCCCTGCTGAACTAAAAATCTCTTTCTTGGGTGTTTGAGTTGAATTGATGGCTATGAGCATAAACATGTTTCTCATGATTGCTTTGGTTTTATGCACATCTTTCTTTTCATTTGGTCTATTCATGATCTTGACAATTCTTCATTTATATTTCTATGCTCTTCTTGCTTGAGGACAAGCAATGGTTTAAGCTTAGGGGGATTTGTTGTGTGAATTATATATCATCTTTTCACATGTTATCACACACAAATTTGGTTCTTTCTCATATAATTCAGTCTCTTTCATATTAGTTTTGCCACCTTTTTGTCACTCTACTTATCCCATAACTTGTACTGTAGATTTGCCACAAAAAGAACTGAATTCGGATGTTATTTCTATTGAAACAGAAGAATGCACGATGTGTAAATCAGTTGCACGGCGTGCACCATTCCAGAAAAAGACTGGTTCGCTGAAACAACAAAGTTGCATGGCGTGCAAATCAAAATGTACGACGTGCAACTTTCCAGAGAAAAATCGGTCTGTTCAGACAAGAGAATGCACGGCGTGCGAGATTCCAGAAGTTTACAGAAGGACGAATGCACGACATGTGAATCGATGCACGGTGTGCACCTGGAACGCAAACTGCTGAAGAAAAGTTCTGGAAAGTCACACGACATGAAATTCCTCAGCGCACGCCGTGCACGGATTAGTCGGATGCAAACTGCACTGCAGGTGCACAACGTGCACCCAAAATGCACGGCGTGCAACTGGCAGTTTTAGAAATTCAAAATTTCAGAATACGATTTTAAAACAAAGAGGGAAGCCAATGGACAATTATGTTCGGTCATTTGAAGAGTTTCTCTTATCCCAGAGCCAGAGGAGAGCAGAGGAAGGCGAATTTGGAGGAATCTAAGGTGGTTTCTTGCATAAAGAGACCATTTCTTCTTCTCCACTTCTCCATTATCTTCTTCAAGGTGCAGCTAAGCTTCCCCAACTCCGAGCAGCTTCTTGGGAGAGGAGCTAGTTCGACTTGGAGCAACTAAAGGAGGGGAATTTCGTCCTAAAGCCGGAATTCTTGCTTCTTGTGGTTACATCTTCAGTTCTCTTTGACGTTTCCTTCCTAAACTATGTCTAGAACTGAAAATTCTGTAGCAAATCTGCTGTACATTGTTATGGACGAGTAGACTCCTTTTTCTTGGGCATGGGAGAGTAGCTCCCATGTCATAGCATGTATGGAACAAGTAATTTCATACTCAATGCATTTGTTTCTTGTTTCATTACCATGAAAGTGTCAGTTTATCCTTTTTCTTGCATGTATTGTTGGCCAGTTTATGTGCATATTTTCTGCCTTCTTGCTTGATTTGAGAAGACAAGTAGGAATGTATGGAGGTGCTCTTCTTGGCAACTCTCCCTCTTCTATGAGAGTAGAGAGGGATGAGTTGAGGGACTGTTTGTGATAAAAAACGAATTTCATACACGAGAGTGTTGATTTGAGTTATGATCGTTACATTTGCACCGGGAGGTGAAGTGCAACACAACTTTCCCTTGAAACATGATCTTATGTATGTTTAAATTATTTTGTTTCCTTGATTGCTATGATATGAGAATGAAATCCTAATGTCCAAGATTCCTAACTTTTTGAAATCAAACTTATTTTGTGGTTCTTGCTTGCTAATTAGAATATGAAATTCCTATAGTTAAAATCTGAATTTTATGTTTTTAGAACAAATCTTCTCTACTCTTTAATATCGGTCTAGATTGTTGAACTTTAGTACTGTTGCGCTCAACTAAATTAGCCTAAGCTCCTAGTGTTCGACCTTGACTATACTACCTCCGTATACTTGTAGAGTTTGGTTAAGTTGAGTAAACTATCCTTTACTTGGATTAAAACTCGTTAGTGTAAACAACCAACAGATACATAGGTGGTTTTCTCAATATTATGGTGTAAATGACATATTGGGATCTTATGTGCCCAAACTTGAGGCTTGGCCCTATTTATGGTCATGCATGGATAAATATACCATGATGGAGTAATACATAATTGTTTTATACATTTTATATCTTATGAAGTTACAATCCATTACTTCTTTTATAAGAACTATTAGGAACTTGTATGACACTTGTTGATGCATTCAAAAATACTTAATTTGCTTAATATATTAAATGTAACCTTAATCATGTAGTGCCTGTGACTGTATAACTATCTCATTGTTAGAACTTATTAGATAGTAAAATGAGTTCAGAGTCATACTATTGAGTATGTGCATGTGCAAGGAGGTATACCTCTATCATCTTGATTCTAAGGTTTTTGAAGTGGTTGTGGCTATGTCTCAGATTTGATGTGATTGAGAGTGGCTGTAGTTGTAACTTGGGATTTGATGGTTTACACCCTTGTTTGGGACTGTGGCTTGTGTGACAACCTAGATTTTTCTCTCTCCTCATACATATGCTATGAACTACCTCATCACATAATTATCTCCTTATTAACCTTAATTCCATGATCTAATATTCTTTAATGCTAAATTGAATTATCTTAGATATATGTGTCTTTTGGTGACACAATTTGATTTTAGACCTATTTTTCAAATCCTTATCATGTCTCACTCTTGAAAATTATTTTGAACCAAACCAATGTTATCAAATTAATATTTAATATATTTCAAGTTGTAGAGCTTCTAATTATCTTTATAATGACGTAAAAATTGCCTCAATCGGACCCTCGTAGCCCAACATATGACCAATTGAATATTGTTTTTTGGTCTTTGATTTTACCTTGATTTAATCGTTTCTTTAGCTCCATTTGGGCCCAATCAGGGGTGTACGGCCCACTTCCTCCCCCTCACCCTGGGCGATCCGGCTCTAACTCAATCAGCCAATACGAGCCTTATTTTGTTCTACATCCAAATCACTGCCATTGAGGGCCCATCCGACGACCCTTGTTCTTCTTGCACCTCCATACACAACTCGACGCTGATGGCACTTCTCCACCTAACCATGTCATGGGATCCACCAATATGCCCCATTCCTCACCCCTTTTCTCAGATAAATACTCCTTAGAGTTCCTTTCATCCTTTCCCTCGTTTCCTCTCTCTTTCCCTAACTTCCTCATCTTCTACTCTCTTCTACCTTGTGCGTCGATGGCACCACCACCATGGCCGCCTTCGGCCGAATCCACACCACGGCACCTTGGCGCTGATAAAGGCTGGAAACAACCCCGCCACCTTGTGCTGAGATTGGGCAGCCCATTATCAACTCCTCCCAAGGTTTGGAGACCAGTCGTTTTCACTCTCCGGCGAGCTGCTCCTTCGTGTCGGCCATAGCTTGGGTAGGTCTACGTGGCGGTGAGCGACCCCTGCCAGTTGATGTGCCAGCACGGTGAACAGTGAGGAGTAGGTGCGCGACGGAGGTGGGACTATAGATTGTGGGCCAAATCGTGAGCTTTTGTCCCGCTTTCCCTGAAGCCATGATACATCACCCCTCTTCGACCCTTGGATCTTGATCCAAGGGTTCAAATCACTTGATTTAAAGGTAATGTTTGGAAATATCATAGTTTTTGATTCCTTGGGCCATTTTGGCAATGTAATATATGAAGTCTAGACAACCTACTCATTTCAATGGGACTAGTTTCATGGCCTATTTTTGTTCGTAGTTCTACTGATTGTGCTAAAATGATAATATTTGATCTCTTTCTAAATGTTTGATGCAATCTAATACTTAAGATTGCTCCTTTGTGCTTTAAAACCCTATTATATCCTAATATAAGTACCTTGTACATCTTCATACATAAAGATTTGAACTTTGTCCCTTTTTGACGCCCTAATATGATTAATGTTTCTTGAATACCCTTAAATGGATCTATATGCAAATGACCACTTCATTGATGTTATAATTTGTTCAAGTATGATTAAGACCTCTATGAATGCTCCAAATAAGTAGATTTTACCCTAAAACACAATCATGATCCTTCTTTAACCCTAAAGATGATCTTGTTACCCTTGGTGTGACTTAATACGGTCTTATGTGCATTCTTTTGATGAATGATAAACATTATGCTTTTATTGATCTAAAGTTGCTCAAAGATATTTCTTTGGCCTTGAAATCAGTGACTTATCATGCCTTGTATCCCCAAATCCCCATGTGAATCATTCATGTTCCCTAATGATTTTAAATGTCCTAATCTTAACTTGAATGTGATCTAGTATACATGTTGATAACCACATCCCAAATCTTGTAAAAATCTTTCTCTAATGATGACCTATGCTACTTTATGAATTCAAATCATTATTTTGATGATGTTTGTGAAGAATAACTCAAGTAGACTACATCTATAGTCTAATGGTGACAATCTTGCATGACCATGGCTTAAAATGAGGAGTTTGACTATTTTAATGCTTACATTACGTAAATCATATGATCACTCCATATAAGATCATAAAATCCTGATCTCATGATCCCTAATACTAGTTTTCATGTATCACCCTAAACTCTAGATGAATCCACAATGTATGATGTAACTTGATAATGAACTAGCATGACTAGTGGAGATGGTGAAAATAATGATTAGGGAAATGAGTACCTAGAATTATATGACACATCAAACCCCCATGATTGTGATTAATGAGACCTAATCTTAATGATATTAATCCAATTGTATTGACTTGTAATGTCAATATCTTTATGATGACCCAATTGCTAAGATCTAGTCCAACTCGGTACATATGGTTTTCTAAATCAAATGCTTAGTCTTGTGCTCTAATCAAGGTATGTTTTATCCTTCTATTGGCCAGACTAGTGGTATTAAACTTGATTGTATGATTGTACGCTTAAACTACTTGGATTTATATACTTGTTTGAGATACTTGTTCCCTATGATTAGTACGTTCATTTTGCTTGAAATATGTTGAACAAACCTTGAGCATAATTGAACTTATCCATATACTAACCTTATGTACCTATCTAAACTCTCAGGGTAAGGGCACAAGGCATGTTGAAATAGGGTTAGTTCATTGACTTAGGTCTTGAGGTCCTTTAGGTATATAAAAGGGTTAGATAATCTTGTGCACCCTTATGAACCCTTCCTTTGAGGAAGTTGGTCAATGGCCATATATTGTTGTTCAAGTATAATGGAAATGGACCTGAAGCGCAATTGCGTGTTAATAAGAAAGTATTTAATGTTGTTTATTTCTTTATTTCTATCATATCAAGTTTTGGCAAGCATATATGTTTCTTAGACCTATGAGTTTGTGTATTTTTATAGCGTACTCAACATATTTGTGCTAATCTGTACCCATTTTATGATTTTAGGTAACATGTAAACTAATAGTTGCATGCTATGATTGTTTTTTCTATTCTATGGATATAATCTGCTGCTCTTAATTTGATGACATCGAATGACATGCAAATGAAATTCATATGGGTTGATTAATGGGGCTAAGATTTTGCTTCAAGTACTAGTTTAATTTTCTTTATATGCCATGCTGTCTCTTTTCTTGTTCTTGTTTGTAGTTTTATTCATGCATATGTTATGTGATCCATTCTAGGGACGAACGCCCAGGTCCATTCGCCCTTGGCTGTGTATCCATTAGGAGTGTGGATTTAGGGTAACTAATAGTTCCATGACAAATGTATCAGAGCAATCACATATCCTCTATTCATGTTTAATAACTCAATTACACATACCCTAGAGAGTCTTCTAGCATCTTATCTCTTCTTTAAGGACAACCTAAGCCACCCATTAGATGATTAGTCAACTTCTCATCTCCTCATGTGATTCTTCTATTCGTGACTATCAATCACATGATCTCTCAATTATGGGTATCTTATGTATGGGGAAAGACTAAAATTTGAATAAAATGGTATATATTTGAGTAACATGATGATGATGCCATGATCTAACCTTAATTTTAAAACTCGATTATGACTAATGAAGGCACTCTTGTAGTTAAGCAGTCATGTATGACCCCTCAGATCATGTAAACTCAACTTTACCAATTCTTGACCCCATGCTATCTATATTTGAGGTAAAATGATAATAATCTTGATATGATGAGATGAGGAGGATGTTTACCTTATACCTCATTTTTTTCTTATGAGGTCCCTATTTGATTGAATCCATGATGCCTATTATTGATCAAACCTCAAACAATGTTAAGAAAAGTGTTTCCCTATTCGATATATACAATAATTATGCCTTGGAATGACTAAGCTCTTGGACTCTTAAAATCATGATGAAAGACTTTGATACAAGAGGTGTTCCCTATTGATTTATATGCCTCTTGGTAATCCCAATTTCGAATGATACTATGGACATGTATCTCATTCTTGTACAATAATTCTCTACTCTTGGAGTGCCCAATTTGGCACCTCGATTTCTAAAACATATCCCTTACCTTGATTATGAAAGGAAGGGAACACGATTATGATCTTGATCTTGCAAAATCTTGATAGATGGATGCCCTATTATGATCTTGACCTTTGGTATCATGACCCTATGAAGAACAATGTGATAATTATACTCTCCCTAATCAGATACATTTGATAGCTCATGACTGATATATACTTTTGTGCTTGATTAGGGTGGTAGGTGAGTTATGACTCCCCTAACCTAGGTCACGTCCCTATTATGACTACCTCTAAATTTTCATCTTGTTGATTATTTAGAGTTGGGGAAGGCAACCCCTTCCATCCAATCTTGACTGCTTGACCTATGTCCTTAATAGGTCAAATTTAAGACAATATTGATACCCGATCTTGAAATCTCGATTTGATGGTGATCTTAAAATATGATGATGTTGACTATAGATTGGGGATGACTACCTAGAGATACCTAGCTCTGGATCATTCATCGACCTTGAACACCATGATAATGAACTCGATATTGATATCTTAAAATGTTGCTAAAAAATTCTTGAAATGTCATTCGATTGTTTCTTGATTATTGTATATGAATGAATAATCACCCCTAAGGTTTGAATATGAATCTAAAACCCCACTTTTAAAAGTTTATACCTATGACTTTGATGTCCAAACTTGACTCTCAATATTGTATAACGTAGTTTTGACTCTTGATTCATGATCTTAATTCAAATCCTATGATAGTCCTATTTGGATCTTGAGACCACCCTCAATATATGACTAATGACTTTCATGTTCCCAAATCCCAAAATTGTGTTGGATCAATGGGCTCTAGAAGGGGGGGGGTTGAATAGAGCTTCACAAACTTCACAAAAGTGATTAGACCACCAAATTATATTAAGTGCAGAACTTAAACCACAATAGCAATTTGATGTCCTAGACTAGCATACAAAGCAAGGATAAGAGACAAGGATTAGCATGCACTTGGACAGGTGGTTTAGAGTGGTTCCTTGTCCTAAACTTAGGAGCAAGTCAGTCCACTACCTAGAGTTGGTTAGGCTCTAGGATTTGTAACTTGATTCTCTTATATATATCACAAAATAAGATTACAAGCTACAACAACCAACCATCCAAGGACTTATATATCAAGCCAAGATCTTCTACCTCACCAAGGACTTACCCACCAAGCAAGTAGTCTTCCGCCTTCTTCAAAGGACTTACCCACTCTTGCTCTAGTCTTCGGCCTTGCAGGATTTACCTATCTTGCTTGAGCTTTGCCTTGCACCTCTCCTTCACTTGGAGAGCTTTAGCACCTTCCTCCTTCACTCGGAGGCCTGGAGCAGCTAGCCTTCTTCTCCTTCACTCGGGGAAGAACAACAACCTTCTTCTCTTTCACTCGGAGAAGAAACTTCAATCAATCTTCATAGAGAATGGAGATGGGAGAAGTGGAAAGGAGAGCTTTACAAGATTACAAATGATAGCTCTCATACATGGGATCCTAACTCACTCATACTCACGAATTTTCTTTGAAGGTAGAGAGAGAAAGGGTCTCAAAGGATTAGAAACTACTCAACTAAGGCTAGGACCAAGCATATGTGAATGAGAAACCTTGGAATGAAGTCCAAGAGGTCCTTTTTATAGTTGAGGGTGTCCCTTTGAGGTTAGGAGAGTTAAGGGGCACAAACTAGCCGTTTTACAACTTGCAACGGATCTATTTTGAGTCCCACCTACTCCTCCAACGGTTGGAATTGATTTTTCTGCATTCCAGTACAGTCTGATCGGCCGAGTTTCAATAAAGGCAACTCGGCCGAACCACTAAGCGACAAGTCTGAAAGATAGACTGTCGGCCGAGTTCCCTTGGAGAAACTCGGCCGATCGGTCGACTTTCAACTTGGACCGATCAGTGGATCGGCCGAGTTTCCCACCATAGAAACTCGACCGAACAAGGATCGACTGAGTTGGTAACTCGGCCGATTGCCTAGAAAATTCCAGAATATATGGATCGGCCGAGTTTGGAATTCGGCCGACAAAATCCCTGTTATGGGTATTTTGGAATTTTCATAAAACTGTACAAACGATGGATTTTTGAGTCCCAATCAATTTATCCATCTTAGTTACAATACAAAACATGAGTATAAGTGATTACATCAATTGTTCTAAGCCTCTAAGGGCTATATTACAAAACGATCAAAAGTCACATGTTTTGCATGTGCTGGATGAGTAGCTTTGGAGTTGAAAGTGATTCTTTTCTTGTACCTAATGTCTGAAACAATCTCAAATAGATTTGTTAGATACATATGAATGGAATGGTTAAGTCATTATCAAAATATGGGCAATGTGCGACACCTAGGTCAACATTCTCCCCCTTTTTGACAATGACAAACCATTCCTCAACATATTGAAAAGAATGTGAAAGTTATACCTTTTCTTAGGGAATTGCAAGGGGATGCAAATATGATCAATTTGTAGTGCTCCCCCTCAATTCATGCTTACTCATTCCTGCATGGTTAGTTAAAAAACAAGCAACCACAGCACATATGTATATTATATGATTCTAAGCAAGTCTAGATGCATTTCAGTTAATAGACAAGAAAAGAACCATACAAGCAATAAAAACAATCTGATTGAGCTTTTTCTCCCCCTTTGTCATCTCAAAAAGGCAGGGGGGGGGTAGAAGAGCATGAAAGCAAGGTCTTCTCCAACAAAAACACTCAATCAATCACTCCACAGAAAGACAGAGGAACACCAAGATAAACCATGAAAGCAATGCATGTCATTAATCAAAATATGGAAAACACTACAAGATAAACCATACGAAGCGTTTCCATAAACCATAAAACAAAACTACAGGGATATCATAGAGTAGAAATAGTACAACTCAGATGATGTGCCTAATGTATATAGTACAATCATAGTTTAAAGAGATATAACATGGTCATCTGAGACTAAAACTAGACACATCAGCCCCTAAGCTAAACTACTCTATGTCTACATCATCAACAGCAACATCCATGTCCTCGTCTGGCCGATAGTCCTCATCGCCATCATCAGAAGGAGGAGCAGCAGCCGGTGTAGCCTCGGCATCATGATCATCATCGTCGTCATCATCCTCGTCTTCAACATCCGTCGCAGTAGCCTCATCAGCATCAGTCTCAGCATCCTCCTGGTCAGGCATATCCTCGTCTGGAGGACCAGAAGCACGCCCGGGCCACCTCGCACTCTGCTCGGACCAAGACATGCCTAGAGCATGTAACTCATAGGCAACCTCAATGGGGGGAGCAGAAGAAGTGTACTGGGCCAGAAGCTCAGACAGACGACCACCTGGGAGCGCCAGAACCGGGGAAGGGCATCCACCTGCAGAGGGTTCAGCGGAAGCAGAAAAGGGTGGAGCAGGGTAGAACTGGCTATACGTGTAAGAGGCGTAGTCACCACCGGGGTAGGGCTCGTAGGTGGGGTAAGGCTGAGGGCAGGATAAAGACATGGAAGACATGATGTGGCAAAGATCCTGATGATGGTGTTGCTGGACCTGCATGTTGTAAGCCTGCTGGTGCATGAGATACCCCATGAGGGCCTCATTGGAAACGTGGAAATCAGCAAAGGCAGGCTGCGGAGGAGGCTGGAAGGAAGGTTCAGGTGGAGGAGGGGCAGCTGTGGAGGGTGGAGGTGCAGCTGAGGAAGGTGGAGGTGGAGGTGGAGGTGCAGCTGAGGAAGATGATGCACCAGGGGTAGGCACACTCTTTTGGAGAGTGGTCTCACTGATATAAACTCCTTTGCGATCAGGGAGGTAGAGAAAATCGGCAAAGAGAGATTTTCTAGTGGCATGCTGGAAAAGACCACAAATAAGGGCAGGATATGGAAGATGTGTGCCCTTTGTGTTCTTTCCCGAGTCAAAACAGGTCATATGATGAAGGATGTAACGGGCCCATTTGACTCCTTGATTCTTCAACAGAAGATACATCATCATCGCCGTATTCTCGGCAATGTCCGTTTGATTCTTCTTTGGATGGACATTGCAGCTGAGAATAAACGCCAAGACGCGGCGAGGGGCAGAAAGGGCGGAGGAAGGCAAAGTACCCCTTTTTCTATAAGGAAAGTTGGGTTGCTTGATAAATTTGTGGATGTCGGTCAAGTCAACCTCAATTGTCTTATAAACATCCTCGGGGTAAAGAAGATCAAGATAGAGAGGATAGTCGGTAATCCAAGATGCCGTGCCAACATTTCCATTAAGATAGAGATTGAAGGAACGCTCAGTAATATGGAAAGGTTGTCCGGCGATCATGGACGTCAACACAATAGAGGTGTCCGCGGATGGGACCAAAGAGTCATAGTTCCACCGCAAATTTGCGTAGAACTCACAGACGACTTTGGAACTATATTTCAAATTATAGAAGCGGGCATCCTCTATGCAAAACGCCTCAAGGTGATGGGTACGAAAGATTTGACAAGCTTCAAGGAGGTCAGCGTGAAAGCTGTTGGGTTGATGAAGAGCTCGAAAAGGGAAGGGAGAGTGAGGAAGGAGCTCTTTGTAATGAGAAACAGCAGCATTATCAATAAATGAGAGATTGTCGAACACCATATACCTTGGAGCAAGGGGAGTCGCCATGGCAGGGGCAGGAACGGCTCGTTTCCGGCGTTGGGACCTCATGGAGAGGAGAAAGAGGAAATAGAGCCGATCCGCGCGGAGAGAGAGGGCAGGCGACGCCCCGAGAACAGCAAGAACGAAAGCACAAGATCGATCGGAGGTGAAAACGGCCGGAAAGAGGGAAGAGAGGACCAGGGTTAGGAAGGGTCGGGGTTAGCGGCTAGGGTTCGGTCGACTTTGCTCTAGTTGAGAGGGAGAAAGTCGGCCGATTCCTATATATATAAAACCAGTCTACCACCGATCGGTCGAGTTTGGGAAATGGAAACTCGGCCGATCGAGCGCACAGGTGCCCTGTATCCCGACCGTTCGGCCGAGTTGGAAACTCGGCCGACCAAAACCCTGATGTGGAAAAACCGAAATTCTAGCCCTAGCCTCAAATGACCGAATGCAATTTTTCTTTTTGGTCTAGATTGTATATTAAGCATATTTAGGCACATTCCCATCATCATAGGGTACTATTTGTCGATTAAAACCCGATTTGCGAGAAAAGCCCGAAAAAGAGATAGAAACTAGAGAAAATTTAGCAAAAACAAGCATTTTGAGCAAACAAAGCATTTATAAGCAAGAGCAACACATATAAGATGTAACCAACTAATTAGAGAGCAATTCAATATCATCAAGAGAAATTATGAGCAATTTTGATCTAATAAAATTAAATTGTTCTCTAGCAAGCGATTTAGTGAAAATGTCAGCCAACTGATTTTCCGTATCCACATGTGTGATATAAATATCCTTTTTGACAATGTGGTCACGGAGTAAATGATGGAGAAATTCTATGTGTTTAGCTCTACTATGCAATATTGGATTATAAGAAAGATTGATTGCACTAGTATTATCACAGTAAATAGGAGAAGCATCAAAATAAATGTTAAAGTCTTGGAGCATTTGCTTCATCCATAGGACCTGGGCACAACAACTTCCGGCTGCAATGTACTCAGCTTCGGTAGTTGATAATGCCACTGTGCTCTGTTTCTTGGAGAACCAAGACACCAAGCATGGTCCCAAGAGGAAGCAAGTGCCACTTGTGCACTTTCTATCAATCAAGCAACCTGCGTAGTCAGCATCACTATATGCCACAAGAGTAAAGTCCCTTGACTTAGGGTACCATAGTCCAAAATTTGGAGTTTTGGCTAAGTACCTCAAAATCCTCTTGACAGCAATAAGATGTGATTTCCTAGGGCTTGATTGAAAGCGAGCACACAAGCCAACACTAAACATTATATCAGGTCTAGAGGCAGTTAAATAAAGTAAACTTCCGATCATACCTCTATAGAGCTTCTCATCTACCTTCTCACCTTCTTCATCCTTGTCAAGTTTGGCAGTGTTTGACATGGGTGTATCCATCGGCTTCATGTTCTCCATCCCAAAGCGTTTGAGTAGTTCAGTTGTGTATTTTCCTTGGTTGATGAAGTTTCCTTCCTTTGTTTGTTTGATTTGAAAGCCGAGGAAGAAGGTCAGCTCACCCATCATGCTCATCTCGAATTCACTCTGCATAAGAGAGCTAAACTCCTTGCAAAGATCAAGGTCAGTTCCGCCAAATATAATATCATCAACATATATTTGAATTATGAGAAAATGGGTAGAAGTGTGTTTTAGAAATAAAGTACAATCAACTTTGCCCATGATATACCCGTTATCTAACAAAAAGTTCTTTAGTTTCTCATACCAAGCTCGAGGTGCTTGTTTGAGTCCGTAGAGAGCTTTTTGCAAGAAATATACATGATTGGGTAACTTATCATTTTCAAAGCCTGGAGGTTGAGCAACATATACTTCCTCCTCGATTGTACCATTTAAAAACGCACTTTTAACATCCATTTGATAAAGCAAGAAATTTTTATAACTAGCAAAGGCAAGTAGCATACGAATAGATTCTAATCTAGCAACAGGAGCATAGGTTTCATCAAAATCAATACCTTCTTGTTGATTGTAACCTTGTGCTACTAACCTTGCTTTGTTCCTTACCACTTTTCCTTGCTCATCAAGCTTGTTGCGGTAGACCCATTTGGTACCAATGATCTTTCTATCATTTGGTCTTGGCACTAAGGTCCACACACGGTTCTTCTCGAATTGCTCAAGCTCTTCTTGCATGGCAAGGATCCACTCATCATCACCAAGGGCCTCTTTGATGTTCTTTGGCTCCAGTTGGGAGATGAAGGCACTATCTGCTTGTTCTTTGTTGTGAGCAGCTCGTGTCCTCACTCTCTCAAACGGATTGCCAATGATCAACTCCTTGGGGTGATTCTTTGCAAAGCGGGGAGTGGGATCCTTCTTTTCTTCTTCTTTTTCTTCTTCTTCAACCTTCTTACCTTTGTCTTTGATGTTGAGCTCTTTCAAGATTGGAATGATTTCATTTGCAACATCATCATCACCAATATGCTTGCCAATAACAGGGTTAGTTTCAATAAATTTAACATTTATAGATTCTTCTATTTTAGATAGTTCAATGTTAAACACTCTAAAAGCCCTTCTAGTAGTGCTATAGCCTAGGAAGAAAGCCTTGTATGATTTCAGATCAAACTTGTCGAGAGAATCCTTGGTGTTCAAAACAAAACAAGGACATCCAAACACATGAAAGAAATCAATAGACGGCTTCCTACCACGCCATAGTTCATAGGGGGTTTTCTTAAAAGTCAGATGAGTGAAAACTCGGTTTTGCACAAAACATGAGGTGCTAACGGCTTCAGCCCAAAACTTCTTAGGAGTGTCATACTCAAGAAGCATGGTCCTAGCCATCTCTTGTAGCGATCTATTCTTCCTCTCAACAACTCCATTTTGTTGGGGTGTGCGAGGAGAAGAGAAATTGTGCGAATAACCTGATTTTTCACAAAAACGCTCAAAAAGATCATTTTCAAACTCTCCCCCATGATCACTACGGATGGAAACAACATGGCAAGAAGCTTCGTTTTCAACTCGTTTACAAAAGCTCGAGAAAACATCAAGTGTATCGCTTTTAGAAACGAGAAAGAAAGTCCAAGTATATCTAGAAAAATCATCGACAATCACAAGACAATACTTGGAGCCGCGAAGCGTTTGTGTTCTCATAGGTCCGAAAAGATCAATATGAAGAAGCTCTAGAACTCTCTTGGTACTCATGAATCCTTTGGATTTGAAGGAGGATTTGGTTTGTTTCCCTTGTGTACAAGGTTGACATTCCTCATCCTTTTCAAAATCCAATTTAGGAAGTCCTCGAACCAAGTCTTTTTTGTTCAGTTTCTTCATTTGATGCAAGTTCACATGACCCAAACGACGATGCCAAAGCGAAAGATCGTTTTTATCCACAACTAAGCATCTATTTAGTATGGGCTTTAGAGCATCTAGAACAATTACATATAGATTACCATTTCTAGTTCCCTTATATATAACATTTTAAGACAGGGAATCTAGAAGCAAGCATTCTAAGGAAGTAAAAAGCACAAGATAACCATTATCACATAATTGGCTAACACTAATTAAGTTGTGATGTAGGCCATCAACAAGCAAAACATTCTTAATGCACAATTCATTACCTACATCACCCTCACCTATAACCTTACCCTTTTTGTTGTCCCCAAAGGTTACCGATCCTCCTTTCTTCTTCACAAATTTGTTGAAATGGCTGATTTCTCCAGTCATGTGCTTAGAGCAGCCACTATCAACAATCCATTTCTTTGTGACCTGCAAGAAAAGAGGATGTCGGAACCCAACTCAAACTTTGGGGTCCGGGGTTAGCTTGGGGACCCATTTCATATTTGGGTTGGTCCCCTTAGGCTTGTAAGGACAATAGGTAGAATAATGATCATCACATTTGCAATGCATACATACCATGGGGTTTTTAGAGCCGGAAGACTCTCCATTGAAAATTGGAGTTTCCACACCCTTTTTCTTACCCTTCTTCTTCTTCTTACCTTTTGGAGTAGTCTCATTGTATCCTAGACCACTAGTACCAACTTGTTTGGTAGAGTGCTCTAGAACATCATTTAGAGATTTCTTACCCGAAAGAAACCTTTGCAAAGTAGATCTTAATTTAGCATTATCATCACTAAGATTTGTAATGGTAGTAGATAAACTAGCAAGATCTTCTCTATCATGCAAAAGGTCGGCCTCAAGACAGAGGGCTTTAGTAAGAAGAGAATCTTTTTCAAGAGTTAAATTTGCAACTTCATTTCTAGGCAAGATAGGTCTAGAAGATAAATCATTTGTTTGGGCAAGCAGTTTAGCATTTTCAGATTTAAGAACAACAATTTCCCTTTGATAAGAATAAACTTCATCTCTCCTAGCATCATCAATAAGCTTAAGTTCAACATTTTCAGTTTTTAGAACATCCATCTCATCTAGGCAATTTTGGTTCTCTATCTTAAGATTTTCAATAGTTTTAAGATAAGTACCATTCTCAACCTCTACTCCATTATATTGAAGTTCAAGGTCTAGAAATTGCCCTTGCAAGGAATCTATGATATCAAGATGTAATTTCTCATTTTGATCTAGAATATCAATCTTGGCATAGAGATCATCAACTATCTTTCCTAATCTTTTTCTTTTAGCTTTACATTTAGCAAAAGATGATTGACAATCATTAAGCATTTCAATGAGGGTTTCCTTAGATAACTCAAGTAAATTTTCATCACTTACCTTGCTTACCTCACTTACCTCAATTACTTCTTCACTAGTAGATGCCATGAGTGCAAGGTGACATTCTCCATCCTCGGAGCTTGAGGAACTTGAAGTAGAAGACTCCTCCCATGCCGCATGAGCTGCATCTTTGGATCGTCTTTCCTTCTTGTCCTTCTTCTTGTACTTGGCTTCTCTTTTGTATTTTATCATCCTTCTTGTGGCTGCTCTTATGATAGCCCTTCTTGGCTTTTGGGCAGTCATTCTTGTAGTGGCCCTTTTGACCACACTCGTAGCACCTAGGAGTGGAGGAGGATGGCTTGCCCTTGAAGTGTCTTCCTTTTGAATAGTTGGCTTCATGATCATTTGCATCTTCATCTTCGCTTGAGGAAGGGCGGGGAGACTTCATGGCAAGTTGTTGTTGCCGCATCATTTCTTCAACATGAGCTTTGAAGGCTGTGTCCTTCATCTTCTTGGACTCCTTCTCTTCTCTTTTCTCCTCTTCCTCTTGCTTGTCGAGCCTCGGTTCATGTGCTTGGAGGTTACCAACCAGCTCCTCGGTTGACAACTCGCTCAGCTTGTAGACTTCTTCAATTGAAGTGACCTTTGGCTCCCATCTCTTTGGAAGAGATCTCAAGATCTTTGCATTGATGGTACCTCTATCCATGACACTCCCAAGAGCTGCAAGGCTGTTCAAGATGACATTCAACCTTGTGTACATGTCCGCAACTCTTTCATTCTTCCCCATCTTGAAGTTCTCAAGTAGGCCGCCGAGCATATAGACCTTGGCCTCCTTGACTTGCTCCGTCCCTTCATAGGTGACACACAACTTATGCCAAATCTCATGCGCCGTGTCCCAAGAAGAGATGCGGTTGAACTCCGATGGTGAAAGGGCGGCGTAGATGATGCTCACGGCTTTAGCATTGAGTTGAGCACGCTTCATCTCATCTTCCGTCCACGTGGTGATGTTCCCCTTCGGCTCTTCATACTTGAGATGGACTATCTTCCACATCTCGTAGCTCACGCCTTGGATGTAGAATTGCATCCTTCTCTTCCAATATAGGAAGTTTGTGTCGTCGAAGACCGGGGGTCTCATGGAGAAGCTTCCTTCAAGATTGAGTGACCCAAGAGTTGAATCGCCCATCTTCTCCCACTTGTTGAAGTATCTTGGAGAAGACCTGCTCTGATACCACTTGTTGGATCAATGGGCTCTAGAAGGGGGGGGGTTGAATAGAGCTTCACAAACTTCACAAAAGTGATTAGACCACCAAATTATATTAAGTGCAGAACTTAAACCACAATAGCAATTTGATGTCCTAGACTAGCATACAAAGCAAGGATAAGAGACAAGGATTAGCATGCACTTGGACAGGTGGTTTAGAGTGGTTCCTTTTCCTAAACTTAGGAGCAAGTCAGTCCACTACCTAGAGTTGGTTAGGCTCTAGGATTTGTAACTTGATTCTCTTATATATATCACAAAATAAGATTACAAGCTACAACAACCAACCATCCAAGGACTTATATATCAAGCCAAGATCTTCTACCTCACCAAGGACTTACCCACCAAGCAAGTAGTCTTCCGCCTTCTTCAAAGGACTTACCCACTCTTGCTCTAGTCTTCGGCCTTGCAGGATTTACCTATCTTGCTTGAGCTTTGCCTTGCACCTCTCCTTCACTTGGAGAGCTTTAGCACCTTCCTCCTTCACTCGGAGGCCTGGAGAAGCTAGCCTTCTTCTCCTTCACTCGGGGAAGAACAACAACCTTCTTCTCTTTCACTCGGAGAAGAAACTTCAATCAATCTTCATAGAGAATGGAGATGGGAGAAGTGGAAAGGAGAGCTTTACAAGATTACAAATGATAGCTCTCATACATGGGATCCTAACTCACTCATACTCACGAATTTGCTTTGAAGGTAGAGAGAGAAAGGGGCTCAAAGGATTAGAAACTACTCAACTAAGGCTAGGACCAAGCATATGTGAATGAGCAACCTTGGAATGAAGTCCAAGAGGTCCTATTTATAGTTAAGGGTGTCCCTTTGAGATTAGGAGAGTTAAGGGGCACAAACTAGCCGTTTTACAACTTGCAACGGATCTATTTTGAGTCCCACCTACTCCTCCAACAGTTGGAATTGCTTTTTCTGCATTCCAGTACAGTCTGATCGGCCGAGTTTCAATAAAGGCAACTCGGCCGAACCACTAAGCGACAAGTCTGAAAGATAGACTGTCGGCCGAGTTCCCTTGGAGAAACTCGGCCGATCGGTCGACTTTCAACTTGGACCGATCAGTGGATCAGCCGAGTTTCCCACCATAGAAACTCGACCGAACAGGGATCGGATGAGTTGGTAACTCGGCCGATTGCCCAGAAAATTCCAGAATATATGGATCGGCCGAGTTTGGAATTCGGCCGACAAAATCCCTATTATGGGTATTTTGGAATTTTCATAAAACTGTACAAACGATGGATTTTTGAGTCCCAATCGATTTATCCATCTTAGTTACAATACAAAACATGAGTATAAGTGATTACATCAATTGTTCTAAGCCTCTAAGGGCTATATTACAAAACGATCAAAAGTCACATGTTTTGCATGTGCTGGATGAGTAGCTTTGGAGTTGAAAGTGATTCTTTTCTTGTACCTAATGTCTGAAACAATCTCAAATAGATTTGTTAGATACATATGAATGGAATGGTTAAGTCATTATCAAAATATGGGCAATGTGCGACACCTAGGTCAACAAATTGTTTAGTTATGACTATGTGATCCACTTGATTTATGACTTAGAGTTAATCTCCATGTGGACTCAGGTGGGCCCTTCCATTGATTTTGAGCACAAAATCTTAATGTTGAATATGAAGTTTGTCTCAAATTGTTGAAATATGAAATCTTAATCATAGATGTATGACCACACCCAAGCCAATGTAGAACCAATAACCCTCAATGTTGGGAAAGAAAGTCATGCATTACTCTTGAACTCTATTCAATTGACTTGAAATGTGAACTCTCCAAATTTGGTGCTATATAGGAAAATGTCTCCAAAATTGTGACTCATGTGATGATACTTCCATTTGATGACATGTGGGACTATGTGTTGACCATGATGCTCGATTTCTCGAGTTTGGATAAGATGGATATTGTAATCGGTGATCATGCCTAATGAGAATACTATGGTGATCTTGATGTTGAATAGGAAAACTCAATCTCGATTGATGACTTTATTTAATTTTGGGGAAAAATTCATTCAAGGTGGGGAAGATGTGACAACCTAGATTTTCTCTCTCCTCATACATGTGCGATGAACTTCCTTGTCACATACTTATCTCTTCTTGACCTTAATTCCATGATCTAATATGCTTTGATGCTAAATTGAATTATATTGGATATATGTGTCTTTTGGTGACACTCAATTTGCTTTTAGACCTATCTTTCAAATCCTTATCATGTCTCACTCTTGAAAATCATTTTGAACCAAACCAATGTCATAAAATTAATCTCTAATATATATTAAGTTGTAGAGCTTCCAATTATCTTTCTGATGGCACAAAAATCACCTCAGTCGAACCCTCGTTGCCCAAGATATGACCAATCAAATATTGCTTTTTGGTCTTTGATTTTACCTTGATTTAATCATTTCTTTTGCCTAATTTGGGTCCAATCTGGGGTGCGCAACCCATTTCCTCCCCCTCTCCCTGGGAGATCCAGCTCTAACTCAATCAGCCAATGTGAGCCTTGTTTTGTTCTACAACCAAATCGTGGCCATTGAAGGCTGCTGCCACGAATTGAGGGCCCATCTGACGACCCTTGTTCTTCTTCGGCGATGTTCTAGTTTTCACTAGAAAGGAGTGTGGTGTACCACACCGAACTTAAAGCTTTGGCATGAATGGTGGGTGGAAAGGTATGAAAATGAATGAAGAAGTGCAGAAGAGAGTTCGGATCATGATGCAATTTGCTTAGTGATTCCATATGACGGGTTCCTTTTCTCCATCACACTCTGCTCAAAAAGTGACAAGATAGAACTTCAAATGAGAATTCCATATAGAAGATCCATTAATCAGTTAGAGGCACGATGCATTTGATCTATCTCAGTCTTATTGAAGCTTAACATCATTTTTAGGATATGACATTAGGGTTCATAGGCTATACAACATGAAATCAATTATCAACTAGTTTTAAGCATTTGTTTCTCATGGATTTGCAACAAAAATAGGTGATGATTATCGATTCGAAAAGCAAAAGCCGGCTAGATAAAGGCTTTATTTTTAGAAGACTACAAAAATGCAGAAAAATTATGAAAAAGAATCTAGAATGGACAAAGAGAAAACATTAAAGATAGACGGTGGAGTGAGAAACATACCACCCACCCTCCACCTCAAACTTATGAGTTTTATTGTTTCGACACAAACACTAAGTTTGAGATGGAGGGGAAGAGTTGCATAGTATTAACCAGGCGGTCCTCGTAATTGGAAGAAGTTCCCACGAAGATGTTTCATAAGGGTCAAAATTGAGAGTGAGGAAGTGGCACAGACAACCTGTGGCAACTCGAACGGGTTTTCTGGACGACTTGGATGCACATTTCTTTCACCTCTTTGTCCATCCAGAAGAATCCAGAGACCTTCCCCCATCAACGAGGGAGGTGGAATATATGCAGTCGAAACTGGGGGACTAGGTGAATAATTGAAGTCATGCCTATTTATGTCCTTCAGTTGTGGCACGCCCTCGAAGTTCAAAGTAAAACTGCTTTCTTCAAAATCCAGAGCAATTATTTGAGGGTTGGCCACTTGAACTTCCTCCTGTCCTGGATCAGGTGGCAGATGTAGTTCAGGCTTCATTTCATCACCTTGCTTTTCTTGTGTAGAATATGGTAGCTAGGATGAAGTTTCTTCATCAGAGGAGTTATTTTGAGAAGTATCATCATCTTTATCAATGTTGAAATTGATGAGAGCATCATTCTTCTTTTCAAAATTTTGTTCAAAATTTTCCTCATAGAACATCCTTAATTCATCCAAGTAACTAGAAGATGATTTGACCAGTAGATCGAACTCTTGCTCGGGTAAAGGAATCATGGGATTTCGGGGTAGAGGTTCCAATGATGTCTCTTCATGGGGGAGATTAGTCAATGACATAATGTTTTGAGGACTAGAATTTCCTAATGACTCCATTTCTTCGACATTGGGACTAAAGCACTCCATTTTTGAGTCAGATTGTTGTTCCAGTACTTCTTCACAGTACTCTTGTTCGATTAAGTGTTCAGGAAGAGTCACTATGGGAAGAATGAAATCTTGTGCAGGTAATGGAAGTATCTCATTCACTTGAATATGTGGTACCTCAAGAGGAGCTTCTTCATAGGGATGAATTGCTTTAAGAGGATGGGTTTGTGGCTCAATGTCCTCCCACGAGTCCTTTTTATCATTACAGGAGTCTACAGAAATATCGTAATCCATTCCAAAATCAAGAGATGGTTCATGTTTCTCTTCATAGTCACGTAAACGAACTGAGCAAGGTGCATGTCTTAATTACGGAGGAGGGGGGATGGGACCGGCAACTGGTTAGTGAAGCTTTCCCGCCGGAGATGCAAGCTGCTATCCTACGTACACCAACCAGTAGACGCATCACCGAGTACGTTCCTTATTGGTGGCCGGAGGACAAAGGCTTCTTCTCAGTCAAGACGGCGTACTGGTTGGGTATGTTGGGGAAAGCGGAGTATATGGTCTCTCGAGTAGCAGACAGAGAAGTGCTTTGGAGGACAGTATGGCAATCGCAGCTACCGCCAAAGCTCGCCCACTTTCTTTGGCGGTTGTGCACGGGAGGCTTGGCGATGAGAGGGCGCCTGTGGGATAGGCATTGTGTTGACGTCGGCAATTGTTCCCGCTGCAGTGCACCTAAGGAAACCATACCGCATGTCTTCTTTGGTTGCATGGCAGCACAGGAAGTTTGGTCTGCCACCAAGCTTCCAATCCGGCCGGACGAGCTGACCCAGACGAGCCCGGCAGCGGCGGTGCAGATGCTGTACGAGAAGATGAACCGGGCGGACTGCATGCGAGCATTTGGGATCTTGTGGGGGCTGTGGACTCACCGGAACAAGGTGATTTTCGAACATAGTAGTGCGACGCCAGACAGATTCATCCGACAAGCCATTGTCTACTGCGAGGACTTCGAGCGAGCAAACAAAAGGGCACAGCAGCCGGGTGCAAGGGCGAGGGACGGGGAGGAGGAACGGTGGAACCCCCCACGGGCGGGGATTTTCAAACTTAATTGCGACGCAGCCATTGGGGAAGGTGGGATGATCGGCTTGGGCGGAGCGATCCGGGACTCCGAAGGCAATTTGAAGGCTGTGGTGGCGGAAAGGAAACAAAGCTCTAGCGACGTCTGTATTGCGGAAGCTCAAGCTATCCTAGCTGCAGTGAACCGAGTTAGAGAGTGGGGGTATTCGGCCGTAGAAGTGGAGACTGACTCGAAGACGGTGGTGGAGGCTGTTCGGGATCCAACCAAGCGAGGCGACTACCTTGGCTTGCTTGCCAATGACATTAAGTCAGTAGGAAATCTATTTTCTTTCTTTTCTTTTTGCTTTGTCCGACGTTCAAGGAACAAATTAGCCCACGAAATAGCTAAATGTGCTCTGCTAGGCACAGTGAGCTCTTCGAGGGATGCACTTGACGTCCCCCAGTTTATTTTTGATGTAGCTTGTTCAGACTTTGCTTAATATATTAAGGGTGTTTGGCTTCAAAAAAAAAAAAAGTGACTAGATGGAGGTTCAATAGAAAGATCATGCTCTTGTTCAAGAACTGGCTTCGTCTGGACTTCTTGTAGAGGTGGTAGCTCTGGTAACATCATCTCGTGGAAAGGGTCGATCATTTGTAATTTCTCCTCAATAGTTGGATCTGGGTCTATGAAGTTAGAAGGTAGGCGAGTGTTGAAATTTATCTCCAATTGATCTCCTGACTGTAGAGAATCCCCATATTGGCTACTCAATCTTTCATCTAAGAGCATAGTGCAGGAATCTTTATCCAGGTCAGACCTTGGCTCAGAAAATGGTTCTTTCTCTTGTGATGTTGTGAAGAAATCATCTTTGAGTTCAGTTATTAGCTCTGAGGATGATCCCTCACCCTGCACTGACGCTTGAAGATCTTTGGAAGGCATATCCCACATGATTTCGTAATCATCATCATAATCAACATGTGGACTAGGGATGTGCTTAGTTGAAATTGGTGGTTGTTCTACATGTTGGTCAGAGGCGTTGACAAATTGCATAAATTGATCAAGATCAGCTATCAACTTCTTGGTCACGGTTGTCTAATCGGCTAGTTGTTGAGCTACCGACGTCTGTAAGGCACATAGTTCTTCCATTAACGTACATTGATCTCCATAAGAAGGCTCTTCGCTACACCCATTGGGTTGAAGTTGATAATAGCTCTCCTCATCATAGTATTGATTTGCATTGTTTTCCAGGTTCCCTCCTTCATTGCAGTCTACGCCTTGAAATCCGCCATAGTTAGGTTTTTCATAGTAGCCTCCAGGGTGATATGGATTATAACTTGTGTTATATCCATAGATGTATGAAGAAGCTGCTTTGAGTTTCCCAACTATACGATTCACGATTACTTGACGCAGAGCCATCATGTAGAGAGGAGGGACGTTGAAGTAGTAAAACGACGCATGAGAATAGTCACCACATAGTTGACATCTAACAGTTGGTGGTGTCGACTGCTTCATTTTGAAGAGAGTTGGTACCTGAAATCAAAGAACGAGTTTATCAAGTTTGACCAACCACTTCAAATCCAATAGGATATACAAGATTAAGTCCTTCACTTTTTTAGGTTTTTAAAAGAAAATGAAAAACCCTAGAGAAACCTAAATTGACACGAAATTCGAAAAAGACGATTCTTACACTGTTGTCCCCGACAATGACACCATTTTTTGATGGAGCTAGAACTTACATCAAGAGATTACTCTTCCAATGGAAGTCCTAATGTGCACCAAAAACTCTAGGGAGTTGATGTTCTCTCTAGGTTTACCTACAACTGGTGCTAGATAAATGCTCCAACCCCACACGAGTGTGGAAGCCTTATCATAGTATAGATTTAGGATCGAACCCAAAGGACAACGTTAAGAATATGAGTGTCTTTTCCTCATTTTGCATCAATCTAAGTTAATCATCTAAGACCAAAAGTTTGATTTGAGTTATTTAACCTAAAACATGCAAAAGTAAAGGCAAGAATAAAAACTAATGTGAAGATTAAAATCTAAGATTTAGCAAATGATGATGGATTACTGGGGTGATGTAGGTATTCACCACCACTACACATGTATTGTACATGTACCAATCATAGCAAGACTTGCGAGCGAGATACATGGATGTTATACAATAATGATGTCTTGTAGGACAAGAGTAATGCACACATCCTTCACAGGTTGAGTAACTCTCATCCGGAACATGTCTACATGTCAATGAAGAGATGTAGTCTTCGAAGAGAGAACCTTACTCAACCTCGTGGAATGTGCATTAGAAAACTAACAAGCGAGTGATACTCATCAATTCGATTAGTATCCTTATAGACTATCCCTCTTTTGAGGAAATAGCTACGAGAAACGTGGGAGTGTTGCAATGTCAGACATTCCCAAATGAATGGTCAAATACTTTGCACCACTCCCTCCATAGAATGTGTTCCTCGACCCATCAAGGTTGCACTTCCGTACGTCAACTGATTCCATTTCATAGTGCAGAAGTGTAATGATGGAGGTGTGTTTACTCCATCCCTCAGGAAGCGTTTCTAGATACTGAAATGGATGCGCGGTGGATACACACACCAAAAACCAACACTAAATCAGTATTCGAGTCCCAAGAGCAGTCGTAGACAAACCGCAACGAAAGACAATAGATGCATGCAAGAAAACGACCAAAATTCAAGCATGTATGAAACGATCTAGTATTTAATCAGAAAGATAACAACTTTTAGTACATATTACAAAACATGGGAAGCAGGGCTAGTCCCCACACCCTAGTGGATGGAACTATTTGCTACTCATGTGAGAAACAAGAAGAATAAGAAAGAGAGAGGAATCCGCCATGAACTCAGTGCAGAAGATGCGGTCTTCTACGTCGTGTCAGAGCAGGTTTGGATGCAAAATGGGAGACACCAAGACTGACCGGACAATCTCTCCTGCTCCGTCTTCCTTATCTTCTCGGTCTCCTTGATAGCAACACGAGAAGTCGGTGGAATGAAACTGACATAGGCGGGACTAGATTTGGATCGGGTCTGTGTACAGGCAGCCTGTCGGCGTCCCAGAACCCCCTTACATGGGGACCCTGCTGGTCCTATTTATAGGCACAGATCTGGCCCTCATGTTTTTAGTGTGATTCCAATCCAAATGGTCTTGTAGATATTTTTGGCTTCAAACGGTTTGGTACAACCAACTCAAACGGTTTCTATGTATTTCCTTCATACAGTCTTGTATACTTTACTGCATTCGGTTTGCATTCTTTGCTGCATTCGGTTTGCATGCTGGGAAAAGCAATCGGTCCCTCACGTGTACAACTCACATGGTCTTTACTGCTTGCTCATTCGATCCTTCAGCACCGTTCGGTTCTCACACAGCCAGCTCATACGGTTTGCTTGTTATTTTATTCACGCCAAACAGTTTCATAATTGCATGCCCATTTGGTCTTCATGTGTAGCTCAAACAGCCTCACAGACTGAAACTCTTCAAACGGTCTCGCAGACCAAAACTCTTCAAACAGTCTCGCAGATGGCATGCTCAAACGGTCTTGATGTGGAAAAGTCCATTCAGTTTCAATCATTTAACCAAACAGTCTTCCTGTCTAAACAATCTTCACGGGTGATTGGTCTTGAGACTGAATGGGCTCAAACGGTCTTGAGACCGAATGGGGTCAAACGGTCTTGAGACCGTATGGGCTCAAACGGTCTTGAGACTGTTAGAGTCAAGGCTATAGGGGTCATGACCATTGGCAATGGTTGAGGATGATCTGCGGAGGAGAGAGAACGTGAGTAGGGGAAGATGAGATCAAATAAACTAGAAAATAGAGTAATTAGAACTAGTAATGCACTATTTACATCAAACTGAAGAGATACTTAAAGTAAATCAAAACAAGGGTAGATCAGTCGATACAAGGCACATAATCTCTATAATTGGCGACTGTGAGGATGAATCTGGAGGATTCATCACCACACCGAACTTAAGCGTTGCTCGTCCCGAGGAATGGAAAATCCTAAGACAGTCACCAAAAATCTCAATCCTTTCGTTATTACCTCATATTCGTGCAAATGTCAGAATTTTCATGAAACTGAAAAGAAAAATGCTGCAAAACAAAATTAGGGTGAAAATCGTCGAAAAACCTTTGAAATGGTGACTGATGATGGATCTGGGGGATTCATCACCACACCGAACTTAAGCGTTGCTCGTCCCGAGGAACAAAAAACTTAAAGCAGTCGTCAATGAAATTGTTCATCTTGTAGTTGCCTCATCCTTATGTCATATCATAATTTTGTTCATGGCTCATATTGGTATAGCATCAAGGCTTCCTTAGATCACAGAATACATCTTATGATATCCTCATTTCTGAGTTCATTTTACTGAAGTATTTCCTTCTCACTCTCTGTTGTATTAGTCGTGTTTAGAAGTTTTATGAGACTGTGAAAATACCCACATAATCAAGCAAACATGTATATGATCCGTCGCTGGTATTTCTAAGAAAAGGAAAGAGTAGGTGTTTGATCAAGAGATAAGAGTCTCTCCTCTAATTTATTCAAGACTCTTATTATTGGTGGATTCATCAAGATATTTTGAGTGTTTTGTGCACAACTCTGGTTGACTTAGCCTTACACCCAATTTTTTTTACTAAAGGTAATTCAGAAGTGTGTATAGGTTGGCTTTAAGGCTTTTGGCGATTTTACCTCTTCGAGAGGAGGTAAGGGGTCATTTTTGGATCCTTAGGATCTCACTACCGGTCGCGACACATCTACCTTTGTCAGGGCAGCTAATGTACCGACTGGGCAAGACCTTTATCGGGTATCCTTATTCAGGGCACAACTCTCATGTTTTTATTCACACTCTGGCTTTTATTCATTCTCACTTGTCTTAGGAGAAAGGGTAATTTTGGATTTTTGTAAATTTGGGCTGCCACGCCTCTTTTTGGAATCAGGGTAGATTTTTCATCAACCTTCGTATGTGCACAATCATCATGGTATACTCTTTGAATCAAAGTGAGAAGGTGATACGCCCCTGTTATGTATTAAGGGGTATGGAAGAAGTGGTACTAGAAAGAGAGGTGTGGTGTACCACACCGAACTTAGAGTTCGGTAGAGGTATGGTTTACCGCACCGAACTTAGAGTTTGGCGGAGGTGTGTTTCACCACATCGAACTTAAAATTCGGCGATGTTCTAGTTTTCACTAGAAAGGAGTGTGGCGTGCCACACCGAACTTAAAAGCTTTGGCATGATTGGTGGGTGGAAAGGTATGAAAATGAAGGAAGAAGTGCAAAAGAGAGTTCGGATCATGATGCAGTTTTCTTAGCGATCCCATATGACAGGTTCCTTTTCTCCATCACACTCTACTAAAAAAGTGACAAGATAGAACTTCAAATGAGAATTCCATACAGCAGATCCATTAATCAGTTAGAGGCACGATGCATTTGATCTATCTCAGTCTTATTGAAGCTTAACATCATTTTAAGGATTATGACATTAGGGCTCATAGGCTATACAAGATGAAATCATTTATTGGCTAGTTTTAAGCATTTGTTTCTCATGGATTTGCAACGAAAAGAGGTGATGACTATAGATTCGAAAAGCAAAAGCTGGCTAGATAAAGGCTTTATTTTTAGAAGACTACAAAAAATGCAGAAAAATTATGAAAAAGAAACTAGAATGGACAAAGAGAAAACATTAAATATAGAGGGTGGAGTGAGAAACATACCCCCACCCTCCACCTCAAACTTATGAGTTTGCTCATTTCCGAGCAAACACTAAGTTTGAGACAGAGGGGAAGAGTTGCGTAGTATTAACCAGGCGGTCCTCGTAATTGGAAGAAGTTCCCACGAAGATGTATCATGAGGGTCGGAACTGAGAGTGAGGAAGTGGCACAGACAACCTATGGAAACTCGAACGGGTTTTCTGGATGACTTGGAGGCACATTTCTTTCACCTCTTTTTCCATCCAGAAGAATCCAGAGACCTTCCCCCATTAATAAGGGAGGTGGAATATATGCATTCGAAACTGGGGGACTAGGTGAATAATCGACTTCATGCCTATTTGTGTCCTCCAGTTGTGGAGCCCTCGAAGTTCAAAGTAAAACTGCTTTCTTCAAAATCCAGAGCAGTTGATTGAGGGTCGGCCACTTGAACTTCCTCCTATCCTAGATCAGGTGGCGGATCTGGTTCAGGCTTCATTTCGTCACCTTGCTTTTCTTGTGTAGAATATGGTAGCCAGGATGACGTTTCTTCATCAGAGGAGTTATTTTGAGAAGTATCATCATCTTTATCAATGTTGAAATTGATGAGAGCATCATTCTTCTTTTCAAAATTTTGTTCAGAATTTTCCTCGTAGAACATCCTTAATTCATCCAAGTAACTAGAAGATGATTTGACCGGTAGATCGAACTCTTCCTCGGGTAATTGAATCATGGGATTTCGGGGTAGAGGTTCCAATGATGTCTCTTCATGGGGGAGATTAGTCAATGACATAATGTTTTGAGGACTAGAATTTCCTAATGACTCCATTTCTTCGACATTGGGACTAAAGCACTCCATTTTTGAGTCAGATTGTTGTTCCAGTACTTCTTCATAGTACTCCTCCGGTTCGATTAAGTGCTCGGGAAGAGTCACTATGGGAAGAATGAAATCTTGTGCAGGTAATGGAAGTATCTTTTTCTCTTGAATACATGGTAGCTCAGGAGGAGCTTCTTCATAGGGATGAATTGCTATAAGAGGATGGGTTTGTGGCTCAATGTCCTCCCACGAGTCCTTTTTATCATTACAAGAGTCTACAAAAATATCATAATCCATTCCAAAATCAATAGATGGTTCATGGTTCTCTTCATAGCACACTATCAACTTGTTCAAGTAACTAGAAGGAGGTTCAATAGAAATATCATGCTCTTGTTCGAGAACTGGCTTCGTTTGGACTTCTTGTAGAGGTGGTAGCTCTGGTAACATCATCTCATGGAAAGGGTTGGTCATTTGTAATTTCTCCTCAATAGTTGGATCTGGGTCTATGAAGTCAGAAGGTAGGTGAATGTTGAAATTTATCTCCAATTGATCTCCTGACTGTAGAGAATCCCCATATTGGATACTCAATCTTTCATCTAAGAGCATAGTGCAAGAATCCTTATCCAGGGTAGACCTTGGCTCAGAAAATGGTTCTTTCTCTTGTGATGTTGTGAAGAAATCATCTTTGAGTTCGGTTATTAGCTCTGAGGATGATCCCTCACCCTGCACTGACGCTTGAAGATCATTGGAAGGCATATCCCACTTGATTTCGTAATCATCATCATAATCAACAAGTGGAGTAGGGATGTGCTTAGTTGAAATTGGTGGCTATTCTACATGTTGGTCGGAGGCGTTGATAAATTGCATAAGTTGATCAAGATCAACTATCAACTTCTTGGTCACGGTTGTCTGATCGACTAGTTGTTGAGCTACCGACGTCTATAAGGCACATAGTTCTTCCATTAACGTACGTTGATCTCCATAAGAAGGCTCTTCGCTGCACCTATTGGGTTGATGTTGATAATATCTCTCCTCATCATAGTATTGATTTGCATTGTTTTCCAGGTTCCCTCCTACATTGCAGTCTACGCCTTGAAATCCACCATAGTTAGGTTTTTTGTAGTAGCCTCCAGGGTGATATGGGTTATAACTTGCGTTATATCCATAGCTGTATGAAGAAGCTGCTTTGAGTTTCCCAACTATACGATTCACGATTACTTGACGCATATCCATCACGTAGAGAGGAGGGACGTTGAAGCAGTAAATCGATGCATGAGAATAGTCACCACATAGTTGACATCTAACGGTTGGTGGTGTCAACTGCTTCAATTTGAAGAGAGTTGGTACCTGAAATCATAGAACGAGTTTATCAAGTTTGACCAACCACTTCAAATCCAATAGGATATGCAAGATTAATGCCTTCACTTTTTTAGGTTTTTGAAAGAAAATGAAAAACCCAAGAGAAACCTAAATCGACACGGAATTCGAAAAAGACGATTCTTACACCGTTGTCCTCGACAGTGACGCCATTTTTTGATGGAGCTAGAACTTACATCAAGAGATTACTCTTACAATGGATGTCCTAATGTGCACCAAAAACCCTAGGGAGTTGATGTTCTCTCTAGGTTTAGCTACAAATGGTGCTACATAAATGCTCCAACCCCACAAGAGTGTGGAAGCCTTATCATAATACAAATTTAGGATTGAACCCAAAGTACAAAGTTAAGAATCTGAGTGTCTTTTCCTCATTTTGTATCAATCTAAGTTAATCATCTAAGACCAAAAGTTTGATTTGAGTTATTTAACCTAAAACACGCAAAAGTAAAGGCAAGAATAAAAAATAATATGAAGATTAAAATCTAAGATTTAGCAAATGATGATGGATCACTGGAGTGATGTGTGTATTCACCACCACTACACATGTATTGTACCTGTACCAATCATAGCAAGACTTGCGAGCGAGATACATGGATGTTATACAATACTGATGTCTTGTAGGACAAGAGTAATGCACACATCCTTCACGGGTTGAGTAACTCTCATCCGGTACATGTCTACATGTCAATGAAGAGATGTAGTCTTCGAAGAGAGAACCTTACTCAACCTCATGGAACGTGCATCAGAAAACTAACAAGCGAGCGATAATCATCAATTCGATTAGTATCCTTATAGACTGTCCCTCTTTTGAGGAAAGAGCTACAAGAAATGTTGGAGTGTTGCAATGTCAGCCATTCCCAAACGAATGGTCAAATACTTTGCACCACTCCCTCCATAGAATGTGTTCCTCGACCCATCAAGGTTGCACTTCCGTACGTCAATTGATTCCATTTCATAGTGTGGAAGTGCAACGATGGAATCGAAAAGATAACATCTTTTAGTACATATTACAAAACATGGGCAGCATGGCTAGTCCCCGCGTCCCAGTGGATGGAACTACTCACTATCATGCGAGAAACAAGAAGAATAAGAAAGAGAGAGGAATCTGCCATGAACTCAGTGTAGAAGGTAGTCACAGCTTGGTGAAGAAGATGCGGTCTTCTACGTCGTGTCAGAGCAGATCTGGACACAAAATGGGAGATGCCAAGACAGACCGGACAATCTCTCCCGCTCCATCTTCCTTCTCTTCTCGGTCTCCTTGATTGCAACATGGGCATTCAGTGGAATCAAACTGGCGTAGACGGGACTGGATTTGGATCGGGTCTGTATACAGGCATCCTGTCGGCATCCCGGAACCCCTTTTGATGGGGACCCTGTTGGTCCTATTTGTAGGCATAGATCTGGCCCTCATGTTTTTAGTGTGATTCCAATCCAAACGGTCTTGTAGATATTTTTGGCTTCAAACGGTTTGGTACAACCAACTCAAATGGTTTGTATGTATTTCCTTCATACGGTCTTGTATACTTTGCTGCATTCGGTTTGCATTCTTTGCTGCATTCGGTTTGCATTCTTTGCTGCATTCGGTTTGCATGCTGGGAAAAGCAATCGGTCCCTCATGTGTACAACTCACACGGTCTTTACTGCTTGCTCATTCGATCCTTCATCACCGTTCAGTTCTCACGCAGCCAGCTCATATGATTTGCTTATTATTTTATTCACGCCAAATAGTTTCATAATGGCATGCCCATTTGGTCTTCATGTGTAGCTCAAACGGTCTCACAGACTAAAACTCTTCAAGTGGTCTCGCAGACCGAAACTCTTCAAACGGTCTCGCAGATGGCATGCTCAAACGATCTTGATGTGGAAAATTCCATTCGGTTTCAATCATTCGACAAAACGGTCTTCGCATCTAAACGGTCTTCACAGCTGATCGGTCTTGAGACCGAATGGGCTCAAACGGTCTTGAGACTGTATGGGCTCAAACGGTCTTGAGACTGTTAGAGTCAAGGCTGTAGGGGTCATGACCATTAGCAATGGTTGAGGATGATCTGTGGAGGAGAGAGAATGTGAGTAGGGGAAGATGAGATCAAATAAATTGGAAACTAGAGTAATTAGAACTAGTAATGCACTATTTACATGAAACATAAGAGATACTTAAAGTAAATCAAAACAAGGGTAGATCAGTCAATATGAGGCACAAAATCTCTATAATTGGCGACTGTGAGGATGAATCTGGAGGATTCATCACTTGTACATCTTAATGCATGAAGATTTGAACTTTATTCCTCTTTGATGCCCTAATATGACTTAATGTTGCTTGAATACCCTTAAATGGACCCATATGCAAATGACCATTTCATTGATATTATAATATGTTCAAGTATGCTTAAAACCTCTATGAATGCTCCAAATAAGTAGATTTTACCCTAAAACACAATCATGATCCTTATTGAACCCTAAAGATGATGTTGTTACCCTTGGTGTGACTTAATATGGCCTTATGTGCATTCTTTTGATGAATGATAAACATTATTCTTTTATTGATCTAAAGTTGCTCAAAGATGTTTGTTTGGCCTTGAAATAAGCAAATTATCATGTATTTTATCCTCAAATCCCCTTGTGAATCATTCCTGTTCCCTAATGAGTCTAAATTTTCTAATCTTAACTTGAATGTGATCTCGTATACATGTTGATAACCAAATCCCAAATCTTGTATGAATCTTGCTTTAATGATGATCTATGCTACTTTATGAATTCAAATCAGTATCTTGATGATGTTTGTGAAACATAACTCAAGTAGACCCCATCTATACTCTAATGGTGACTATCTTGCATGACTATGACTTAAAATGAGTAGTTAGACTATTTTAATGCTTACATTGCTTAAATCATATGATCACTCCATCTAAGATCATAAAATCCTAATCTTATGATCCCTAATACTAGTTGTGATGTATCCCCCTAAGATCTAGATGAATCCATGATGCATGATGTAACTTGATAATGAACTTGCATGACTAGTGGAGATGTTGATAACAATGATTAGGGAAATGAGTACCTAGACTTAGGTGACACATCCAATGCCCATGATTATGATTAATGAGACCTAATATTGATGATATTAATTTAATTGTACTCACTTGTAATGTCAAGATCTCTATGATGACCCAATTGCCAAGATCTAGTCAAGCTTGCTACATATAGTTTTCTAAATCAAATGCTTATTCTCGTGCTCTAATCAAGGTATGCTTTATCCTCTTATTGGCCAGACTAATGGTATTGAACTTGCTTGTATGATTGTATGCTTAAATTGCTTGTCTTTATATACTTGTTTGACCTACTTATTCCCTATGATTAGTACGTTCATTTTACTTGAAATATGTTGAACAAACCTTGAACATAATTGAACTTGTCCATTATACTAATCTTGTGTACCTACCTGAATTCTGAGGGTAAGGGCACAAGGCATGTTGAAACAAGGTTTTCTCCTTGACTTGGGTCTTGAGGCCCCTCACATATATAAAAGGGTTAGCTAATCTTGAGCACCCTTACAGACCCTTCCTTTGAGGAAGTTGGTAAATGTCCATATATTGTTGTTCAAGTATACGATACCATGTCAATAAGACAATATTTAATGTTTCTTAGACCTTTGAGTTTGTCCATTTTATAGCGTACTCAACATAGTTGTGCCGATGTGTACCCTTTTTTATGATTTTAGGTAACATGTACACTAATCCTCTCAAGCTATGATTGTTGCTTCTACTCTATGGCTATAATATACTGCTCTTACTCTAACGACATTGAATGCCATGCAAATGAAATTCATATGGGTTGATTAATGGGGCTAAGATCTTGTTTCAGTTACTAGTTTAGTTTTCTTTATATGCCATGTTGTCTCTTATCTTGTTCTTATCTGTGGTTTTATTTATGCATATGCTATGTGATCCATTCTAGTGATGGACACTTAAGTCCACTCGCCTTTGGCTATGTAGCCATTAGGACTGTGGATTTAGGATAACAAACAATTCCGTGACAACTTCTATACCCAGGACAGATCAAATTTGATTCTAAGTCGGTGGGGTTGTTGTGCCACTTTAGTTTACCACTCATACTGACTGAGGAGAAGAGGTCTTTATGATTTTTGATCATCCCATATTTTATACGGGGCTGATTGCGACTTAATAATGGTCATCTAGTAGTTTGAGTGGTACATCTCAAACTACCACGTCTTAACAAAATCTAAAATTTAGTTGTGCGATATACCTTTTAGGATTCTTTGGCGGGTCATATTAGATGATTACTATTTGTTTGCTCTTATCACTAGTATCATATTTGGTTCATTTCCCTACATGATCACTTATCTGTACATATGTCTTTACATATACATGTTCATTTTATGGACTATGATTAGTTTGCTAATATGCTATAATATCCAGTTTAACTGGTTTAATCTCATAACCTACTTCTAAGAAATAAATGTTATTAAAATTTATATCCTATCACAGGGACTTGCAGTCTGACCTTGTGGGTTTCCACACCTTTTTAGGTGATCTGCAGCATGGATAGACCCATGATGGCAAGGAATATCAGTTTGGAAATCAGTGAAGTTGAGAGGTTGGTGTAATTTGTGTAGATTCCTAGAGTCATTCTTGTACTCTTAGGTCTGGGTAGGGGGATTTGTACATAATGTCTATTGATTCAAGTTTTATTTTATATGTCATGAATAATGTAAATGTTATGAGTATATCGAAAACACCTTTTATATACATGTTATGGCTGAGGCCACCGAACACATGTATAGATAACTGATAGGAATATATGTGAAGTTGGGCCTTTGTGTAAAAATTTCTTTTAAAATGTTTGTAATTTTATTTAGTTTTAATTTTGTATCTTTTTGGTAATATAGTTAATTAGTGTTTGATTGATGTTTTGGTTTCATGTAATCTCCTTTTGTGTGGCGGGTTGTCACACTGAGATATCATGAGGGTCTAGTAGTAGGTGGATTCACAAGAGCATGTTGGGAAAATAATAATTTTGCAAGTAATTTAGAGGCTAAAGGTAGGACTTAAGATAGTATACATGATTGCTGGTACTGATAGTTTTGCATGTAATATTATCCATCTTATGAGATGTCCAATTTGTTAAAGTGGAAAAGGTTGCATGTTTTTAAAAAGATACTTAAGATAGCAAGGATATTTACAAAGTTTCTCAATATTCATGGAAGCCAACAAGCTTACAACTCTGGGGTTACTAATAGGTAAAAGTATTTCAAGAACTATTATAAATATTCTAATGGAAGAGAAGTTATTCTTTTAAGGGGATCGAGCTTGTGAGAAAATCATCGTATAATTAATCAACCAAAGTTAGTATGGCTATTTTGAGAGACTTGATATCTCAATAAACTACCAATCCATGAATGAAGCTTCAATGCAACAATTAGAAGTAAAATATAAAATAAATCATATTTTATAGTCACAAAAGTTCAATTTATGTAACAAGTGTGAACTATTACGAAAAATGTTTGGTTGAACTACCATTTTTTTTAGAATATTTTAGTAATCTTATTAGACATCAAAATACTTGATCGTTCATTAAAGTTTACATATTGCAAATTTTGATTGCCGAAGCAATGAAGTAAATGGATCGTTGTTGATCATCAATATCGTTTTATATTAAGTCAACTAAAAGAATGTCAATAACTTGAATAAAACATACACCAAATGTTTTTTACTTCCTTTTTTGTACACTTGAAGAAGTTTCTAGGACCATGCATCCCTTACTCCCACTTGGCTTATTGTTCTTTTACCATTTCCTCCTTCTACTTAATATCAGACAACATGTCCCTAAATTTCAAAGAAAACTCAATGTTTACTCCAAATTAAGTAATTATCCATGAATACTTGTTAATCACCAAAAATAAAATAAATTTAGAGAATCATGATGTTAATAGCCAAAATTGTATTGGTTTTTTTTTTGGAAACAAAGTGGAATTTAGTTTTCTATCTTAAGTCTTGTAAACTATAAGACAAACAAATCATAGTTATCTTGCATATGGTAATTCCAAAGTAAGACTAAAAGTTTAGAATCAACAGATTTAGGAATTGTAATGATGAGAATGAGATAAATACATATATAATACAACTCTACAACTTCTGAAATTATTTGATTAAGAAGTGATTAGACTTTCTCACAAGTAATTTGACTGCTGGATCAACATGAACTCTTGTCAATGATTTCATAAGTTAATATGACAACTATCTCGGAAAATGTATTCTAGTGGTGTAATTTAAAAGCTCAAACAACATTTTCTATAGGGTAATCAAAACATTTATTGTTTCCCACAATCGTTGGTCCATACCCTCAGAATTTCAAAGCATTGACCATTTTATGTCCAAGTACGTATATAAATAAGAGTAAGTAGGTCACTAAAAACACATCTCATAATATAAATACGTGTAAGCACATTTAGCATCATCTTTTACGGCTTACTCATGAACCTATTGCTTGATTTTCATATCATCCAACTTATGCCATGCCAAGTGCTGTACTTATATGTTTTATTTATCCATTTCACTGTTTTACATGCCATGTAAGTAAGTTATATAGAGTATAAATTCTCCAAAGTAAAGTTTCAAAGTTTATTTTTTCTCCAACCTCCAAAACAATACACTAACCATCCAACAACAAAAACCTTCAAACATTTGGGATGTTTCCTAGTAAAAAACAAGTATATGGCGTATGAAAGTCGAGATCAGGCATCTCAAAGTTGGACGATACAAATTAGACATGATTCTTTAACAAAGATGATCTCCTTGTGCACTTGAGTAGGGTTCTTTATTGGCCTTCCACCTATATTGGAGTAGGATATTAAGGACAAATTCCATCTATCACAAACTCAAGCTTGATATGATTGATAGGCATCTAGGCTCTCCCTCCTTTACTTTAAACTTGGAGTTTGTTTCCCATTTTTCATAAAAAAATGTCTACTTTGTTTTCTCTCCATCCATTGACATCTAAAAATAAGTATACACCCTATTTCATTAAATGGGGGAGTAGTTTCCATGATATATCATGTTGGACAAATGAAATTCATTTTTAATAAAAGAATTTATTATTTTCTATAATAAATCCATGCCTCTGCCCATACTACTTGTTTGTCAGGAATGTATGTACATGTGTACTTCCATATATGTGTTTAAAGGACATCCAAGGAGTATATAGCATTTACCTTACCATCATTATCTATTTGATGATAGTACTTAAATGATATCAGGAGATTACTATTTATTTGTATGTCCTAATTCTGTATTGATAATGGGAATGTGAAAATAGGGGATTAGGATAGTTGTACACCTTTATAGGGGTATTTGGATATATATCTTCTCCACACTATATTTCTTGTCATGATTTTAGATATTTCTCAATTATTTTGTAACTTGTATAGTGGAAACCTTAGTTTAAGATTGCTATTTTAACTTGAAATCGTTGATTTTTTTTCTTGTTTATTCTAACTTGCATTGTTATTTCACTGATTGATACGTATAAAATCCCTATTTTTAACTAACCTAGATTGTTTATAGCTATATATATTGCTCTTAATAATGAAATATCATCTGAGAGACAACTTTGACTACTTCAATGAAGTATATTTACATACTGAACAAATTGAGTTCCATTAAAAATATTAAAACTTATTTTGAGGCCGTTGCAGAAATTTTTTTGATGCATGTTAGAGTAATACTTCTTATAATTATTACATCATTCATCATTGGAATACCCACTCTATAATTATCATTTCAACAATTATATTTACTATAATCATTATGTGTTTATTTTCCATCCACATTTAGTTTCATTGTGTATTTGTTATGTCTCACTTATTTCTTCTCCTTTGCATGTCAAACAATAGAAGAAACAACCAAAAAGGCACCCTTATCATTGATCTGAACCTATAAACACTCTTATCCCCTTATGTTGTGGAAGGAGGACCGGTTTACCCGTTCTACCACACAACCAAATTTTATAAGAAGAATCAATGACAGTAAAAATGGTAGGTGATTCAGCCTTATTTTAGGGATTCATCTTGTGTCATATTACACTTCAATCACATTTATACCTATTAGATTACATGTTATTCCCCTCAATATGCATATTTGTATAAAATGCACTTATGGACATTATTTGCATGTTTTTTAGGCTTTTGGACCATGCTTGATGGAAGAGAGAGAAGGAGTGATTCTAGGGTTTCTCTACCCTTGGGGAGACCTAAAGTGAAGTCTGATTCTCCCTCAACCTACCCCTAGTGGCCAAAGATCCATTGAAGTAAATATGTCCAAGAAAATCCAAGGAAACAAGTCAAAGTGTTGATCCAGAGGCCAACACAACTATGGTACCGCATAATGGCCTTGCTAGCACACTTGCAAATCAACAGAGCCATCTTCAAGCAAAGAAGAAATCACCACAACCGTGCCACTCAGAATGGACATGGTGGTTGACTAAAAAATGGTTGTGCCACCTTGCACAACCATGTGAGAGTAGAGGTAGAATGACCGTGGAGAAGAGAACGAGCTATGCATTTCGAGCCATCACGGCCGTGGTGACCACCACGACCGTGCTACCCTAGCCCCACTACGGCCGTACCACCTTCAGTAAAAATCAATCTATTCCCTGTGATTTTTCACCATTTCTCACCATGATCGTTCTCACCCCTCCCCACCACGGCCGTGGTGACCCCCACAGCTGTGCTACATATAAAAACCTAGCTACTTTTGCACTATTTTTTCCATACTACCCCTACTTGACCTAGTTCTTCCCCCACACCTATATATACCTAGGTGGTGGCTCCAACACGAGGTTAGCTACCTTCTACCACCTCTTAGCTCCCTATTTCACCCCTGAGCCATTCCACTTCATTTCCACCTCCATTTCACTTCATTTCTCCATTTCCACCACCAAAACCCTCATTTCCAAGCCTTCCATCAACTTCCCAACATCATTCCACACCATTCCATCCAAGAAGAAGGAGGAGGTCGACTTGGAGAGGAGGATTCACTCATCTACACCGAGATCCATGGCTACTTCTTCCTCTTTCCCCTTTCTTTTTGTATTTTGCATTGTTATGAGTAGCTAGGCCCCTTGGGTGGGCTGTTTGGGGTGTAAAATGTTACTTTGATACCATGTTGGGGGAAAATGATATGTAAACATTATAATTTCATTTTCTAATGATTATGTTCTATTTCTATCTCACTCTACATGAATTTCTTGTTGGTTTGTTCTTGAAATCACCTAGGAATTCAGGGAAATTGATTATATGTGTGAATTTTGGAATTTGCTCCTAGGTCCAAATATTAGATCCCTAGCTCACTACCCATCTTCCTACATCCTAATAAATTATCCTAACCCTATTTGAGAGATCTAAGTAGCTAGTTTAGATTAAATTGGTGTGTTTAGCATGGATCTTTCTCAAGGTTAGAATGTGGGTGATGGGAGGCCTAAAATCTCACTTCCACCCCCATTACTAATCTCAGCCCCTAATCATCCTAAGATCATATAACCTAGAAACCTAGGCTTGTTTAGACTCTAATTGAATTACACCCAAGCCCTAACCCGATTGAGCCTCACAAGAGTAGTAGGGAGTGTTAGAGACTAGTTCTCCTATACACAACCTAGCATACATAAGGCCAATTAGTAGCTTAGGCTAATTCATTAAACTCTAGCTTGTTGCTTGGTTTGATAATCTAAATGGAATCATAAGGCTCACATGTCACCCCCAACCTAATTGATAAGTGCATCCCCTAAACAGTCCACATCTCCCTTAATTGCTTTAAAATCCAAGTTTTCATGTTGCTTAGCTACTGTTAGCTTAATTAGCTATTTTCTTGCTTAGATAGCTTCTTGCCTAGTTCTTGTTTTGTTCTTGCTAGTTTATATCCTTAATTGCCTTTTTGCCTTGTCTTTCTTGCCTTAGTGTAGATTGCTCTCTTCTTATTTTCTTGCCATGCCTTGTCTTTTTCTATTTAGTAGAATTAATTGTCTACTATTAGCTTAGGTTTTGTTCTTGCTTGTCTTTCTTTCTAGCTCAACTTAGTTTAACAATGAAAACAACCTTCAAATCCTTAACCCTAGTCTCTGCAGTAGGAACCTAACACCAAAAACTAATCTAGCTCTAGTACCCTCTTTTCTCCTTCTGGATCGACCCTATACTTTCCGTCCTCCTATACCACGACACAACCCTATGCATTTGCAAGATAGCATTTTAGTAGAAGCAGGTCATTTGAGTTTAGGTCATTATAAATTCAAAAGTTGAATCCACCTGTGTGGTTTCATCTACGGAGCTGCATCTATTCAAGTCTCAATTGAGTAGTGTGTTACGCCATTGGTAGGAGCACACCAAGATTTCTAGTGCCATTGTCAGGGACAGAAAGTGCCATAACTACCTAGTAGTTGTGGTGTTGACTCTCCCCTTTGACACCATCTTTTTCCAATTTACTATTTTGCATTTGAGGAGCGCACCAAGATTTCTGGTGCCGTTGCTGCGGAGAAAGGCACTCGGCCTAGCTAGTTAGTTTTTCTTTGACTTTTCCTACAACCCTCATCATTGCTATTCTTTATTCTTTATTCTTAGCATTTTTATGCATATTGGTTTACTAACTTATTCTCTTTTGTTTGATTGTGCTTTGTGCATGTGACAAGCCACCCGGGGGAAGACAAGATGGAAGGGGTCTCTCAGAAACTCAGACACTACTTTCTGGCCCATAAGGTTTGGTACATCGCAAAAATGGATCCGATCAAATGTTTGAGAAGCCTTGTTAGGTTGACTGGAAAGGAACTTGAAAGAGTGAATAATAGCTCACTGATCGACCTGCATTGAAGATGAACGGGGTGTCTGCACCCCAGAAGCCACTTCAAGACTACTTCATGCCTAGCAACTATAAATCACCAATTGCGAGCAGGGTTGATCAAATGCCAACATAGCAATTCTCCATTCCTCCAGGTCTTCTTGGGCTCCTGCCCATTTTCTATGACTCAGAGAGTGAGAACCCTACAAGCACTTGGATTCCTTTATTGAAGTATTCTCCACCTTCAGGACACCGGCGACTAGTAATGACACAATCTAGTTGACCTTGTACTCTTTCTCCCTCAAAGATAGAGCCAAAGATTGGTATGACTCAAGGAGGGACATCATGAGTTGGGAAACAATGAAGAATGCCTTCTTAAGGCAATTCTACTCTATAGCAAGGTTAACACAAATGCGGCGTCCCGTGACAAGTTTTAGTGAAATGGGCGATGAGCAGTTTCACAATGCATGGGAGAGGTTTAAGAAGATGTTGCGAGAGTTCCCGCACCATAAAATCCCTTTGTGGTATCTAGCTCAATTATTCTACCCCGTTTTATCTCTAAAGGACCAAGATATAATAGACTCATACTTGTGGGGGAGTTTTCATGGCTAGGACATATGAGGAGATATGGACTTTGTTTGAGAAAGGATCAAGAATTCAAGCTTCTAGCATGATGAATGATGGGGGCTATGCCTTTGGTGTGACACCTCCTACTCATAATGACTCAAGCCCGCAAGTGATGAAAATTCTTGGTGACATGGTGAGCTTCATAAGGAACTAGGTGACAAATGTTCCTTTCCACTTGGTTAATTTGATTGAGTTCTATGGTGAAGAAAAAGAAGACACCTCACTCCTATAGCTACCAAGATCCAAAAATTCCAAGATATAGCTCAAGGTTTGAGGAAGAGGTCCTCTCTAGGTTGAAGAGCTTTGATGACATACAAATGAATGTGATAAGGCTTGAGGAGAGGATAGAGCAGCTATATTCTATAATCTCTCTCCAAGAAAAAAAATTATATTCAAGACCCATCTTGAGCTTCAATGAAATAAGTGGACCAATGCCCTCTTCACAAGTTTTCTATAGTCCACCTCCCATGCAAGTGCATCCCATATACCACAACCAAGGTGATCCCAAGGCTTATACTCCCCCCAACTATCCCCATTTTCTCAACAATTCACCTTCCAACCTCAATCCCCCCTCCTCCTCAATTTCAACACTGAGTGTCGCCTACACCTCCTCTACAACCACAACTAGATCCCCCTCTCCACTATGAGCAAGGAAGTGCTGTGGCAGTTCTAAGGAGTGGGAAAACTTTTGAGCATCCCACAACTCAAAGTAAGGTTGACAAAGCAAAGAAAATGTAGCCAAGTGGTGATACTGTGATTGAAATTGCCAAAGATAATTTTGTGACACATTCTATTGATTTTGGGATACCATGTGCTCCACCTCATACTCCATTTGAAATTCCCACCATTCCTAGTGTTCCAACTCACATTGATGCAAGCAAGGCCAAATCAAGTGATCCACCATGTGTTGAAGAATTAGATGAGCCACCAAAAGCAAGGCAGAGACAAAAGTACAATGTTGACATTCTTCAAGTGTTTCTCCAGGTGAAGGTCAATATTCCATTATTGGATGCTATCAAGCAAATTCCATCATATGCCAAGTTTCTAAAGAATTTATGCACTGTGAAGAGAAGGTCAACGGGGAGGATACCAAAGAAAGTGAAGTTGACTAAACAACTGAGCTCTATCCTCCAACACTCACTCCCCATGAAGAGTAAATACCTAGGAGCCCCAATCATACCTAGCTGCATTGGGGGGCATCACATAGGCAAATCCCTACTTGATTTTGGATCCAGTGTGAATCTGATGCCATATAACATCTATGTTGAGCTGTGTTCAGGCAAGTTGAAACCAACACATTACACTCTCCAATTGGTGGATTGCTCCATCAAAGTGCCTAGAGGATGAGTGGATGATGTCTTGGTGATGATTGATAAGGAAAGAGGAGTAGTGTTCCCGACTGATTTCATTGTTCTTGACATGGAGTCGGATGATAGGAAGATCCCCATAATCTTTGGGAGACAATTCTTGTCCACAGCTAATTTCGAGATACATGTTTGTAGTGACATAATGACAATCTCTTTGATGGACATGAAGATAAAGATCAACATATACAAGTCCTCAAACCGGTGAGTTCAAAATGAGGATATTGAATATGGTCACTTCAAGAGTCCTATTGATCATTTGAGAGAATGAGATCTAGATGAAGGAGTTGATGATGGTTTTGGCGATCAATGGGATGAGGAACATAGGTTGAATGCAAATGAGAGATGTATCTATTGTAAGAATAGGCACATGAGGATGCCAAATGGATGAAAAATGAAGAATCTCCAAGAAGCCTAGCTGAAGGCACAAAACTCAATGCTTGTGGGAGGCAACCCACCTAGGTTTGGGAATTTTTCACCCAACCTTCTATTTTTTATACTTTTGCTTTATTTTACACTTTTCCAAGAAAACACACACACACACACACACACACACACTTATTTTTAACAGTTTTTGTTTAGTTTTAAGACGTGCAGGTGAAAATTGGGTGAAATGAGGGAAATAAGATGATATTTTGACAAGTGATCCATGAAAAATCACTTTAGACCAAAGATTTGATGTTTGATTGGAGTCGAGTTGAAATCAACAACCAAAATACTCACCACGGCCGTGGTGACATGGAATGGCCATGGTGATGCATTCACAATCAATAGGGGAATCGAGAAAAAATCAGAGAAGTTGAAATTTAAGGACGGATCCACCACGACCTTGCAAGCAAGCACGGATGATTCAACCCTATTTTAGGGCTTCATCTTGTGTTGTAGTGCATTTTAATCACATCTATACCTGTTAGATTACATGTTATTTCCCTCAATATGCATATTTGAGTAAAATACACTTATGGACATCATTTGCATGTTTTTCAGGCGTTTGGACCATGCTTGATGGATGGAAGAGAGAGAGAAGAAGTGATCCTAGGATTTCTCTACACTTGGAGAGGCCCAAAGTGATGTATGATGCTCCCTCAACCTACCCTTAGTGTACAAATATCCATAGAAGCAAAGATGTCCAAGAAAGTCTAAAGAATCAAGCCCAAGTGCAGATGCAGACAACACCACGGCCGTGCCACAAAAAATGTTCATGCTACAACACTAAAGAACGGGCGTGACATTGCACCATGGTCACCATCACCTTACCCACCATGACCATGCTACCCAGCACGACCGTTCTACCTAGCCCTCACCACGATCGTAATGCCCAGCACAACCATACTACCAGCCAGCCACTCCCCCAAAACAAACTGACATTTTTAACAATTTTAATTCCCATAGTCATTCTACCCCACCACGACTGTGCTCACCTCTACCCACCATGGTTGTGGTGATCCACCACAACCATGCTACTCACAAAACCTAGCTATTTTTACCATTGCACTACCCAATCTACCCATACTTGACCTATTGCTTCCCCCACACCTATATATAGGTGGGTGGTGGCTGTAGGTCAAGAGTAGCTACCTCCTACCACCTCCTAGCTCCCCATTTTCACCCCTTAGCCATTCCACTCTATTCCCACCTCCATTTCACCATTTCCACCATCAAAACCCTAGTTTCCTTCCATTTCCAGCCATTTCCACCATCATTCCATGCCCTTACACCTTAGAGGAGAGAGGAGGGTGCCCTACAGTAGTTGAAGTGGAGGCTTTCTTCATCTACACTGAGCTCCATGACTTCTTCTATCTCCTTCTCTTCTCTTTTTGTACTTTGTATTGTTATGAGTAGCTAGGCCCCCTTGGGTGGGCTGTTTGGGGGTGTAAAATGATACTTTGATACCATATTAGGGGAAAATAATATGTAAACTTTGTAATTCCATTTGCTAATGATTATGTTCTATTTCTATCTCATTCTCCATGAATTGCTTATTGGTTTGTGCTTGAAATCAATTGGGATTTTAGGGAAATTGTTTATTTGTGTAAATTTTGGGATTCGCTCCTAGGTCCAATTCTTGGATCCCTAGCTAGATACACATCTTCCTACATTATAATCAATTCTCTTAACCCTAGTTGAGAGGTCTAAGTAGCTAGTTTAGATGAAATTGGTGTGTTTAGCATGGAGCTTTCTCAAGGTTAGAATGAGGGTGATGGGATGCCTAAAACCTACTTCCACCCCCTTTACTAATCTTAGCCCCTAATCATCCTAAGATCATCTAACCTAGATAGCTATGCTTGTTTAGACTCAAAGTGAATTAAACCTAATCCCTAACCCAATTGAGCCTCTCAAGGGTAGTAGAGTGTGTTAGGGACTAGTTCACCTATACACAACGTAACATATCCATGGCCAGTTAGTATCTTAGGTTAATTCATTAGACTCTAACTTGTTGTTTGGTTTGGATAATCTAAATGGAATCATAATGTTCATATGTCACCCCCAACTTAATTGATAAGTGCATCCCCTAAATAGCCCACATCTTCATTAATTGCTTTAAAACCCTAGTTTCCATTTTTCTTAGCTAGTGTTAGCTTAATTAGCTCTTTTTTTGCTTAGATAGCTTCTTGCCCTATTTTTGCCTTGTTCTTGCTAGTTTAGCTCTTTAATTGCTCTCTTACTCTTCTTGCATGCCTTAGCATAAATTTCCTTTTCATACCTAGCTTAGTATTTTCTTTCTTACTTAACTTTAATCTAGTCTAGGGTTAACTAAGATTTCATTCTTACCTTTAATTGCTTTCTTGCACACCTTAGTTGAACAATCAAATCAACTTCAAACCCCTAACCCTAGTCTCCACAATAGGAACCTAGCAAAACTGACATAGCCCTAGTGCCCCCTTTTCTCCATGTGGATCGACGCTATACTTGCCACCCTCCTATATTACGACATGACCCCGTACTTTTGTGGGATAGTGTTTTAGTAGACGTAGGTGTGTTGGTCTAGTTTTATAAATTTTGAAAGTAAATCCACCGTGTGTTCTAATCTCATGGGGCACATCTAGTTGAATCCAATCAGTTAGTGTGCGCACCTCTGGCAGGCGCACCAAGCTTTCTGGCGTTGTTTCCAGGGAGAAGGCGCTCAGCCTAGATAGTTAGCTTTTCTTTGACTTTTCCTACTACCCTCATCATTGCTATTCTTTATTCATTATTCTTTGCATTCTTTGTGTATATTGGTTTACTAACTTGTTCTCTTTTCTTTGGTTGTGCATTGTGCATGTGACAAGCCATTCGGAGGAAAATAAGATGGAAGGCCAAAATGCACCGCACAAGCCACTTCAAGACTACTTCATGCCTAGCAACTAAAAATCACCAATTGCTAGAAGGGTTGATTAAATGCCACGGGAGAAATTCTCTATTCATCCAGGTCTTCATGGAATCCTACCCATCTTCTACGGCTCAGAGAATGAGAACCCCTACAAGCACTTGGACTCCTTTATGGAAGTATGCTCCACCTTCAGGACACCGACAAATAGTGATGATACTATGCAGTTGACCTTGTTCTCTTTCTCCCTCAAAGATAGAGCTAAAGATTGGTATGACTCAAGAAAGGACATCATGAGTTGGGAAACAATGAAGAATGCCTTCTTGAGATAAAGGTTAACAAAAATGCAGCGTGCCGTGACAAGTTTTAGTCAAATGGACAATGAGCAGTTTCATAATGCATGGGAGAGATTTAAGAAGCTTTTAAGGGAGTGCCCACACCATGAGATACCTTTGTGGTAGCTAGTTCAATCATTAACTCCAATTTATCTCTAAAGGACAAAGATATAGTAGACTCTTCTTGTGGAGGAGTTTTCATGGCTAGGCCACCTGAGGAGACATGGCCTTTATTTGAGCAGTTGGCTGAAGGGTCAAGAATTTGAGCTTTTAGCATGATGAATGATGGGGGATATGCCTTTGGTTTGACACCTCCTACTCATAATGAATCAACCTTGCAAGTGATGAAGATTCTTGGTGACATGGTGAGCTTCATGAAGAACCAGGGGACAAATGTTCCTTGCCACCCGGTGAATTCTATTGAGTTCTATGGTGAGGAAAAGAAGACACCTCACTCCTATATCTACCAAGAGCTACAAAGTCCAAAATATAGCTCAAGGTTTGAGGAGGAGATTATCTCTAGATTGAAAATATTTGATGATGTTCAAAAAGACATTGCAAGGCTAGAAGAGAAAGTAGAGCAGCTATCTTCCATAATTTCTCTTCAAGAAGAAAAGTTGTCTTCAAAACCCATGATGAGCTACAATGAAGCAACTGGACCAATGCCCTCTTCTTAAGTTTTCTATAGTACGCCTCCCATGCAAGTGCAACCCATCTACCATTTCCAAGGAGATCCCATGCCTTATACTCTGCCTCCCCCTCCATCACTACCATTTTCCCAAAAATTCAATTTCCAACTTCAATTCTCCCCTCCACCTCAATTTCAACACTAAGTGTCACCTCCACCTCCTCTACAACCACAACTACATCCCCCTCTCCACTATGAGCAAGGAAGTGTTGTGACAGTTCGAAGGAGTGGGAAATCTCTTAAGCAGCCCGCAAGTCAAAGAAAGGTTGACAAAGCAAAGCAAAGGTAGCCAAGTGGTGATGCTGTGATTGAAATTTCTGAAGATGATTCAGTGATGCATCCTGTTGATTTTGGGATATCATGTGCTCTACTTCATGCTCCATTTGCAAGTCCTACCATCCCTAGTGTTCCACCTCACATTGATGCAAGCAAGGCAAAAGCAAGTGATACTCCATTCATTGAAGCACTAGATGAGCCACCAAAAATGAAGAGGAGGCAAAAACATAATGTGGATATTCTTGAGGTGTTTTACCAAGTGAAGGTGAACATTCAACTCTTGGATGCTATCAAGAAAATCCCATCATATGACAAGTTCCTCAAGAACCTATGCACTGTGAATAGAAGGTCAATGGGGAGGATTCCAAAGAAAGTGAAGTTGACTAAACAAGTGACCTCCATCATACAACATTCAATTCCCGTAAAGAGAAAAGACCCAGGAGCCCCACTCATACCTAGCTATATAGGGGGACATTGCATAGATAGGTCCTTACTTGATTTGGGATCTAGTGTGAATTTGATGTCGTACAATGTCTATGTTGAGATGGGCTGAGGCAAGTTGAAGTTGGCACATTGCACTCTCCTATTGGCAGACAGATCCATAAAAATGCCTAGGGGTAGAGTGGATGATGTCTTGGTGATGATAGATAAAGAGAAAGGCATAGTGTTCCCAACGGATTTCATTGTACTTGATATGGATCCGGAGAATAGGAAGATTCCCATCATCTTGAGAAGGTCGTTCTTATCTACAACTGATGCCAATATTCATGTACACAGTGGTACCATGATAGTTTCATTCATGGATGTGAAGATTAAGATCAACATGTACAAAACCCCATCCCAGTGGGTCTGAGATAGGGATATTGGACATGATCACTTCACAAGTATGAATGATCATTTGAGAAAAGAAGATCAAGATGGATCAATTGATGATGATTATTGTGATCAGAGGGATGAGGAAAATAGATTGAGTGCAAATGAGGGACACATGTTTTGCAAGAATGGACACATGAGAATGCCGAATGGATGAGTGAATGAAGAATTGCCAAGAAGCCAAGCTGAAAACAAGAAACTCAGTGCTTGTGGGAGGCAACCCATCTAGGTTTGGGAAATTTTCACCCAACCTTCCATTTTTGATACTTTTTCTTTATTTTTACACTTTTCCAAGAAAACACACACACCCAGACACTTGTTTTTAATAGTTTTTGTTTATTTTAAGATGTGCAGGTGAAAATAGGGTGAAATGAGGAAAATTAGATGAGATGTTGACAAAGGGATCCATGAAAAATCATTTTGGACCAAAATTTTGAGTGTTTGATGTTCTTCAAGTTGGGAATAGCAGCTACAGAGACTACCATGACCATGGCCATCCACCATGGTCATGTGAATTAAATCAATAAGTAATCACAGGGAACAATGACAAAGTTTGACAAAAAAAAGTGACAAGGGATGCACCAAGACCGTGCAGCTTGAAGACACCATGGCCGTGTTGCAACCCGATTTCAACAACTTAAGGTAGAATTTACAAAAATTCCAAATCATTTTCTCACTTGTCCGAAGAATAGAACGACTATGCCCCGTGCCCTAGCGATCGTGCAACCCTTTGCACCCCCTCTCCAATCATCAAATCTCCACCAAATCACCCCCAAACCATCCTAAATCCACCCCTACCATTTCTACTACCTTAATCTCCAGATTCCACTCTTTTTTCATCCACAAAATCCCACATTCTTCTACATTCCGCCCCAACAACCCCGCTCTTCGAAGAAATTCGAAATTTGGTGATTTCTGCTCTGATTTGAGCAAAGATGAAGCAATTTGCAAAGAAAGTGGTGGAGAAGATTACGGGTGTCATCTCCTACCAAAGGAAGCCGAAGAACAGTTACCCCCAGTTGACAGAGGTCAAATTGGATGCTTTCGTGGATCCAATTGTGGAAGAAGCCTCCACACAGCCATGGCGGGGGACACCATCATCATCTAGAGCATCACAACCACCGTCGTCTTCAACCCGACCCTCTGTCTCATCTGAGAGACCCTCAGTTTCAGCGTGTGGCCATCAGTTTTAGCATCTCATCCGTCCATTTCTTCGGCACCACAGCCGCACACAGAGCCACAACCACGAGCATGTTGGCAGCTCTTACTAGATGAAGAAGGGGATGAATAGATGCAGATGCATAGTAGACTGAGATACCACAACAATGACACCGTCTACAACCCGATGTCACTACCAGTAGGGCAAAGAAAGCCAAGCACCCTGAATGCTTGACATGCAAAGTGATAGCAACTCCCTACACGTGTCAAGTGACGATGGAAGTTATGGGCTTCTATGCCTTTTTCCATGGCATGACAAAGAAGATGGGACTATTTGAGAATCTGTCGCTGCCGTAGGAGTCATACATTGAGATGACACAACAATTGTTTGCCACATTAGAGAAAGTGACTGATGATGGTGAAAATGCTATTAGAGTGATGATTGGAGACAAGAGGTGGGTGATAACCTCAAGGATTCGGAATTAGATTTTTGCCCATAGTGAAGAGATGGAGGACCTCCTATACAGAGGGAAGATAGAGAACAACTCTAGTTCCACATATCCTGCAATGTGGAAACACTTCACTGGCTAGAATACCGTTGTAGTGGGAAAATCAAAGGCTAGTGCCATTCACAATCCATTCCTTCATTATGTTTAGAAGGTGTTGGCTAATACCATCTTTGGCAGGTATGAAAACTAAGGCATCTGTACAAAGAAGGATGTATTTCTACTTGGTGGGTTGATTAAGGGGAAGCATGTAAACCTTGGAGCATTATTGATTGAGCATCTGAGTACAATCCCTTCCAAGAGCACAAATCCATTTGTAATGGGAGGGATTGTGACATCTATAACCACTGCCCTGGGACATGATATGACAGGATACATAGAGGTAGATGGAGGAAAATTGGATGACTTTCACTACTTAGCCCACTCATCCATGATCACCATTGTGGAGTAGAGGATCATTTACCAAGTCAACCCACCATACACAGGAGTCTCCTTGGATCTGCACTACCATATTACACCCCTCATGGAACAATATGGACCCAGTCATGATTTTCTAGAAAGATTGAGGAGATATGAGGAGGAGAATCCCAGAGGGAAAGACATCCCTGAGGTGATATTGATAGAGGGTTTAGGAGATCCCTCACAGGAAGCTGAGCAGAGACGGGTAGCAGAAGACAAAGCAACATGATGAGTGAGACAGTGAGAGGAAAGGATAGGAGCGTCAGAGCCACAAAAACCCTCAGTGGATGAATATGACATGGCCACCATTCATGCATAGGTGGAGGGCATTCAGGCGACACAGGATAGGATACTGTAGGCACGGGAGGGTTTTCAGCATACTTAGGATGCCTTGCGGTTAGACCATCAATAGATGCATTATCAGGTCAACCATCTATACCAGTTCCAGCATGCCCAGGAATAGAGGAACCCCCAATGGGGGGAAGATTGGTGGAGTTCACTATAAACATATCAAGACAACTACCTGCCTCCACAGTCAAACTACTGGGGTTCCTACTACCATCATCCTCCATTGTAGGGAGGACCATTGCCACCACAGTGATCATCTACCCTATCATTCCCAGACTTTAGTGTCATGCTGAGGACAACATGATTCAAAAGTTTGGGGTGGTAGGGTAGTATGCCCTATCTCATTTGCACTCTTATTCTGAATTTCACCTACCATTTACTTTTGTTACTTTGCTTTTTCTTGCCTTAGTTTAGAATTTGCCTGCTTTGCATCTTTGCATGCCATGTAGTTTGCTTTCTTGTCATTTTTGCATAATTTTCAAAGTTTTTGCTCTTTTTTCCATGCATTGCATATCATATAGATTGTTTTGTAATTTTTGCATGTTTTAGCTAGGATTTGCTTGTTTCCTGCTTTAAGTTCAATAATATAGGCTTAGATATGATTGAAGGTAACTTGGCACTGTTTTGGCCAATTTTGCCCAAATTTGAGATTTCTTGCCTAAAAGTGTGTTTCAACCCAATCTAAACTTTTTGGATTAAAAAAATGATGAATTTTGATAAATGCAAGTGAATTATCATTGTTTATTGCTAAATGGTACCAATTTTTAACTTTTTACATGTGCATCACCTCTCTCGTGTTTGTGAATGATTTGGTTGAATTGTGACTTGAGGAAGCTATGACTGTTTAGTGCCTATGAAATCACTTGATAGAAGTATCAATTTTATGTTTTTCATTCGTGTGGTGTGATATTGTTGGATGAAGTCTTGGATTAATTTTCATGTAGGATACCTTATGTTGAGAATCACGTCAATGACCCCTCTTTGACCCGACTCTTCACTCACCATCTTCTTACCCCTCCGCCTTGTGAAAGGATGCCAAAGTGCGCATATCAGCCGTTGCCACCTCTAAAAGTTTGGGGTGGCCACATCTACATCTCACTGCTTCACTCTCATCACCATATGCCCTACCTACTCCAAGGGCAAAGAAAAAGAAAAAAAATGCAAAATGAAAATAAAAGGCGCTCCTGTTTAAGAGCATCTAAGTAAAGAAAAGATGAGTGCTCTATGTAATAGTACTCCAAAATCTTACTACAACCCTTTCTTCCATTTGCATACCCATTGAGCTAGGAAACATCAAACCTAGCTCATTTTGCCCTTTTTCACAGCCACATGGGTCATTTGGTGTGATTTGAAACATAAGGTTGAAATCATGAAGGTGAAACATCACTCCTAGTCATCCTTGATTAACGCCATCATGAAATGGTCTACTCATAACTACATGAAAGAAATATAGATAGCTTGTGTGTTTTATGCACTATATTTTAAGTTCATATGCTTTGTGCTCTTTTCATGATTGGTTTGTGAAAGGAGGAGAGGAGAGAGGTGTAATGCATGTACTTAGTCACTATCAATCCCATTCAGTAATAATCATCCTTTACATTGCATTTGTCATTTCTTGATTGTAGAAAAATTTCAGAGAGATTGAGTTGGAGCATACTTGAGTACAAGTATGCTTCAAGTTTGAGGTGGTGATTCAACCCTATATTAGGGCTTCATCTTATGTTATAGTGCATGTCAATCACATATATGCATGGTAGATTACATGTTATTTCCATCAATATGCATATTTGTGTAAAATGCACTTATGGACATTATTTGCATGTTTTTCAGGCATTTGGACCACTCTTAATGGAAGAGAGATAGAAGGAGTGATCCTTGGGTTTCCCTACCCTTGGAGAGGCCCAAAGTCAAGTCTCATGTTCCCTCAACCTATCCCTAGAGGCCAAATATCTATAGAAGCAAAGATGTCTAAGAAAGTTCAAAGAATCAAGCCCGAGTGCAGATGCAGACAACACCACGACCGTGCCACAAAGAATGGCCATGCTACAACACTGAAGAACAAGTGTGATGTTGCACCATGGTCACCATCACCTTACCCACCATGACCGTGCTACCCATCATGTCCGTTCTACCTAGCCCTCACCACGACCGTGCTACCCAACACGGTCGTGCTACCAGCCAGCAACTCCCCCAAAACAACCTGGCATTTTTGACCATTTTAATTCCCATGATCATTCTACCCCACCACGACCATGCTCACCTCTACCCACCATGGTTGTGGTGATTCACCATGACTGTGCTACTCACAAAACCTAGCTATGTTTTCCACTACACTACCCAATCTACCCCTACTTGACCTATTGCTTCCCCCACACCTATATATGGGGGGGTGGCGGCTGTAGGTCAAGAGTAACTACCTCCTACCACCTCCTAGCTCCCCATTTTTTCCCCTTGGCCATTTCACTTCATTTCCACCTCCATTTCACTCCATTTCACCATTTCTACCATCAAAACCCTAGTTTGCTTCCATTTCTACCCATTTCCACCATCATTCCAAGCCCCTACACCTTAGAGGAGTGAGGAGGACGCCTTGCAGTAGCTGAAGTGGAGGATTTCTTCATCTACACCGAGCTCCATGGCTTCTTCTATCTCCTTCTCTTCTCTTTTTGTACTTTACATTGTTATGAGTAGCAAGGCCCCATTGGGTGGGCTATTTGGGGTGTAAAATGTTACTTTGATATACCATGTTGGGGGAAAATGATATGTAAACTTTGTAATTCCATTTTCTAATGATTATGTTATATTTCTATCTCATTCTCCATGAATTGCTTATTGGTTTGGGCTTGAAATCAATTGAGAATTTAGGGAAATTGCTTATATGTGTGAATTTTGAGATTTGCTCCTAGGTCCAATTCTTGGATCCCTAGCTAGCTACCCATCTTCCTAGATCATAATCAATTCTCCTAACCCTAGTTGAGAGATCTAAGTAGATAGTTTAGATGAAATTGGTTTGTTTAGCATGGAGCTTTCTCAAAGTTAGAATGTGGGTGATGGGAGGCCTAAAACCTCACTTCCACCCCCTTCACTAATCTCATCCCCTAATCATCCTAAGATCATATAACCTAGAAACCTAGGCTTGTTTAGACTCTAAGTGAATTAAACCTAATCCCTAACCCAATTGAGGCTTGCAAGGGTAGTAGAGGGTGTTAGGGACTAGTTCCCCTATACACAACCTAGCGTATCGATGGCTAGTTAGTATCTTAGGTTAATTCATAAAACCCTAACTTGTTGTTTGATTTGAATAATCTAAATGAAATCATAATGTTCATATGCCTCCCCCAACTTAATTGATAAGTGCATCCCCTAAATAGACCACATCTTCATTAATTGCTTTAGAACCCTAGTTTCCATCTCACTTAGCTAGTGTTTGCTTAATTAGCTCTTTTCTTGCTTAGATAACTTCTTGCCCTATTTTTGCCTTGTTCTTACTAGTTTAGCTCTTTAATTACTCTCTTTCTCTTCTTGCATGCCTTAGCGTAAATTGCCTTTTCATACCTAGCTTAGTCTTTTCCTGCTTACTTAGATTTAATCTAGTCTAGGGTTAACTTAGATTTCATTCTTTACTTTAATTGTTTTCTTGCTCACCTTAGTTTAACAATCAAATCAACTTCAAACCCTTAACCCTAGTCTCCACACTAGGAACCTAGCAAAACTGACCTAGCTCTAGTGCCTCCTTTTCTTCCTGTGGATCGTCCCTATACTTGCCTCCCTCCTATATTGTGACATGACCCCGTACGGTTGTGGGATAGTGTTTTTAATAGATGTAGATGTGTTGGTCTAGGTTTATAAATTTTGAAAGTAAATCCACCGTGTGTTCCGATCTCGTGGGGCGCATCTAGTCAAATCCAATCGGTTAGTGTGCACACCTCTTGCGGGTGCACCAATGGTCATGTAGCCATCCACTCAGAATGGTCGTGTAGTGAGTAAGCCACCACGGCTGTACCGCCCAACACAACCCTACTGTAGCCTGACTCCAACACTTAAGTCAGCCAATTTGCAAAATCCCAAATCACTTCTAATCTTTTCTCTGTGAATGCCTCGATCATTCTCTGTGAACAATGACTGTGCAACACCCCCAACCACCCTACCATCCTTGAATCTCCACCAAATCACCCCTAATCCATCTCCAATCAATCCCCCACTATTTCCACTACCTTAATCTCCAGATTCCACCCATTTTCATCCGCAAAACACCTCATTTCTCTCCAATCCGCCCCAACAACCCTGTTCTTTGGAGAAAACCTAAAATCCCATTTTCTCTGCCAATTTCAATCCAAAATGTAGAAAATGGCTAACAAGGTTGTGTCTAAGACCAAGGAGGTCATCTCCTGTGGATGCCGGCCTAAGTACGCATCCTCTTTAGCTTTGACGACCCCTCTTGCCCTCCCGACACCATCGACAACCTTCGGTTCACAAGGGAAATCACCCCATGCAGCTACGACAGTGGATCCCATGATGGAGGAGTCTTCTAGACAACCTAGCGGAGGTAGGGCAGCAACCCAACCATTAGTCTTAGAAGCCCATCCATCGATTTCGGCAGCTCGTCTACCATTTTCAGCTACACGCCCGTCGACGTCTACGGAACCGCAACCACTACAACAACTGAGAGCACGACGATGACTATTGATAGATGATGTAGATGAGGCAATGCCAGATTCAAAACAAGAGGATGCACCTAAAGTGCATCATGAGGCAACACCTGACAATCATAGCAAGAAAGGGAAGAAGACAAAGCATCTAGAGTGCTAGACACGCCGAGTGATTACCACTCACTACGTGTTCCAGGAGATGATGAAAACTTTGGGCAAATCTTTGATTTTTTTTTCCAGGATATTGTGGAGCCCGTTGGGCTAGTTGAGGTGTTGACCACTGTGCAGGAGACCTATGTGGAGCTTACACAACACTTCTTTGCAACACTTGAGAAGGTCTCACAAGATGCCATCAGTGTCACCTTGGGGAGTAACACCTACCTTATCACTGCATCCTTTCTAAATGACATCTTTACTCCAACTCCCGAGGTAGTAGAGTCACTTTATCAATAAAGCACTGATAGAGAAACCAATGCAAACTACACTGCAATGTGGAAGAAACTCAAAAGACAAAGCAATTTTGTGGTGGGTAAATCAAAGACTAGCGTGATTCACAACCCAGTCTTGAGATACATTCAGAATGTCTTGGCAAACACCATCTTCGCCTGATATGAAAATCAAAGTAGTTGCAGAAGGAAAGACCTTTTTGTGTTGGGATGGATTGTTTCAGGGAAAGCTTGTAAATCTGAGGTCCCTTATTACAGATAATATGAAGACAATTTCATCCAAGAGTAAGAATCTATTTATTATGGGAGGGATTGTAACTTCCATTGCTTTGACCCTAGGACATGATGTATTTGGCTACACAAAGGCAGAAGGAGGAAAGCTAGTTGACCTGCATTACTCGACTCGCTCATCGATGACATTAGTGGTTGATCAGAAGATTTTCTACCAGGTCAACCCTCCTTATGCTATTATTTCACTAGAGCTCCCCTACCATGCCACACCTCTCCTAGAGGGATGTGACCCATCTCTAGATTTTTGGGACATCTTAAGGAGGTGGGAAGAGGAGCATCCTAGAGATACATGGCAGTAGCAGCCTAGAGATATGCCTGAAGGGCTTGGAGAGTCATAGGCAGCCGCTAAGAGGAGGAGGACATACGAGGAATGAGAGAACCGCATGGTGAGGTGTTGTGAGGCAGAGACATCACAACATCAATAGCCCACAACAAACACATATGACATGTCCACCATTCGTGCACAGCTGGAGGGCATCCAGAGCACTCAAGATCACATTTTCAGCACCCATGAGGGTATTTTGTGAGCACAGGAGGGTTTCCAACACACTCAAGATGCCATGTGGTTAGACCATTCAGAAGATGCATTATCAAGTCAACCACTTATATCAATTCCAACATGGTCAATCCCAGAGGAACCCCCAGTGGGGGGAAGATGGGTGGAGTTCACCGTCAACATATCAAGACAACTACCTGCCTCCACATATAGACTACTGGGGTTCCTACTACTAGCATCGCCCACCATAGGGAGGAGCACCGCCACTGCAGTGATCATCTACCCTATCATTGCTAGACTTTAGTGTCATGCTGAGGACAACATGATTTAAAAGTTTGGGGTGGCATGGCAATATACCCTATCTCATTTTCACTCTCATTTTGCATTTCACTTGCCATTTACTTATGTTTGCTTGCTTTTGTTTGTTTTAGTTTAGAATTTACCTACATTGATACATGCATGCCATGTAGTTACTTTATTGTAATTTTTGCATAATTTTCAAAAAATTTCCCCTTTTTGCCATGCATCGCATACAGTGTAGATTTTTGGTAATTTTTGCATGTTTTAGCTAGGATTTTCTTGTTTACTGCTTTAAGTTCAATAATATAGGCTTAGATGTGATTGAAGAAAACTTGGCACCATTTTGGCCAATTTTGCCCAAATTTGAGATTTCTTGCTTAAAAGTGTGTTTCAATCCAATTTTTACCTTTTGGATTAAAAATGATGACCTTTGACAAATGCAAGTGAATTAGTATTGTTTATTGCTAAATGGTATCAATTCTTGACTTTTTACATGCACACCACCTCTCTTGTGCTTGTGGATGTTTTGGTTGAATTGTGACTTGAGCAAGCTATGAGCGCTTAGTGCCTAGGAAATCACTTGATAGAGTATCAATTTTAGGTTGTCCATTCATGTGGTGTGAAATCGTTGGATGAAGTGTTGGATTAATTTTCATGCAGGATCCTTATGTTGAGAATCACACCGGTGACCACTCTTTGACTCAACTTTTCACTCACCATCTTCTTACCTCTCCGCCTCATGGAAGGATGCCAAATTGCACACATCAGCCGTGGCCACCTTCAAAAGTTTGGGGTGGCCACATCTACATCTCACCACTTCACTCTCATCACCATGTGCCCTATCTACTCCAAGGACAAAGAAAAAGAAAAGAAAAGAAAAAGCAAAAAGAAAATAAAAGATGCTCCTGTTTAAGAGAATCTAAATATAGAAAAGATGAGTGTGTGAAAGAACTCCAAAAGCTTACCACAATCCTTTCTTCCATTTTCATACCCATTGAGCTAGGAAACATCAAACCAAGATCATTTTTCCCTTTTCGCATCCACGTGGATCATTTGGTGTGATTTGAAATATAAGGTTGAATGCATGAAGGTGAAGCAGCACTCCTAGTCATCTTTGATTAACGCCATCATGAAACGGTCTACCCGGAACTACATGAAAGAAATATGGATAACTTGTGTGTTTTATGCACTATATTTGAAGTTCATATGCTTTGTGCTCTTTTCATGATTGGTTTGTGAAAGTAGGAGAGGTGAGAGGTGGAATGCATGTACTTAGTCATTATTGATCCCATTCAACAATAATCATCTTTTGCATTACATTTGTCAATTCTTGTTTGTGGAAAAAATTGTAGAGAGATTGAATTGGATCATACTTGAGGAAAAGTATGTTTTAAGTTTGGGATGGTGATTCATCCCTATTTTAGGGCTTCATCTTGTGTCATATTGCACTTCAATCACATTTATACCTGGTAGATTACATGTTATTCCCCTTAATATGTGTATTTGTATAAAATGCACTTATGGACATTATTTGCATGTTTTTCAGGCTTTTGGACCATGCTTGATGGAAGAGAAAGAGAGGAGTGATCCTAGGGTTTCTCTACCCTTGGGGAGACCAAAAGTGAAGTCCAATGCTCCCTCAACCTACCCCTAGTGGCCAAAGATCCATTGAAGCAAAGATGTCCAAGAAAATCTAAGGAAACAAGTCAAAGTGCTGATCCAAAGGTCATCACGACCAAGGTACCACAGAACGGTTGTGTTAGCACACTTGCAAATCAACAGATCCATCTTCAAGCAAAGTAGAAATCACAATGGCCGTGCTACTCATAATGGATGTGGTGGTTGACTACAAAAGGACTATTCCACCTTGCACAACCGTGTGAGAGTAGAGGTAGAACGGACGTGGAGCAGAGAATAGGCTATGCATTTTGAGCCACCACGGCCGTGCTACCCTAGCCCCACCATGGTCGTGGTGACCATCACGGCCGTGCTACCTTCAGTAAAAAATCAACCTATTCCGTGTGATTTTTCACCATATCTCACCACAGTCATTCCCATCCACCACAACCGTTCTCTCCCCTTCCTACCATGACCGTGCTGCATACAAAAACCTAGCTACTTTTGCACTGTTTTTCCCATACTATCACTACTTGACCTAGTGCTTACCCCACACCTATATATAACTAGGTGGTGGCTCCAACATGATATTAGCTCCTTCTACCACCCTTTAGCTACCCATTTTGCTCCTTAGCCATTCCACTTCATTTTGATCTCCATTTCACTCCATTTCTCCATTTCCACCACAAAAACCCTCATTTGCAAGCCTTTCATCCACTTCCCAGCATCATTCCACACCATTCCATCCAAGAAGGAGGAGGTCAACCTTGTAGTAGCTATAGAGGAGGATTCACTCATCTACACCAAGCTCCATGGTTACTTCTTCCTCTTTTCCCCTTCTTTTTGTATTTTGCATTGTTATGAGTTGCTATGCTCCTTGTGTGGGATGTTTGGGGTGTAAAATGTTACTTTGATACCATGTTGGTGGAAAATGATATGTAAACATTGTACTTTCATTTGCTAATGATTATGTTCCATTACTATCTCATTCTACATGAATTTCTTATTAGTTTGTGCTTGAAATCACCTAGGAATTTAGGGAAAATGATTATATGTGTAAATTTTGGGATTTGCTCCTAGGTCCAATTCTTGGATCCCTAGCTAGCTACCCATACTCCTACCTCCTAATCAATTATCCTAATCCTAGTTGATAGATCGAAGCATCTAGTTTAGATGAAATTGGTGTGTTTAGCATGGAGCTTTCTCAAGGTTAGAATGTAGGTGATGGGAGGCCTAAACCCTCACTTCCACCCCCATTACTAATCTCAGCCCCTAATCATCCTAAGACCATCTAACCTAGAAACCTAGGCTTGTTTAGACTCTAATTGAATTACACCCAAGCCCTTACCCAATTGAGCCTCACAAGGGTAGTAGGGAGTGTTAGGGACTAGTTCCCCTATACACAACCTAGCATATCCAAGGCCAGTTAGTAGCTTAGGCTAATTCATTAGACTCTAGATTGTTGTTTGGTTTGATAATATAAATGGAATCATAATGCTCACATGTCACCCCCAACCTAATTGATAAGTACATCCCCTAAACATCCCACATCTCCCTTAATTACTTTAAAATCCTAGTTTCCATCTTTCTTAGCTAGTGCTAGCTTAATTAACTCTTTTCTTACTTAGACAACTTCTTTCCCTATTCTTGTTTTGTTCTTGCTAGTTTAGATCCTTAATTTCCTTTTCGCCCTGTCTTTCTTGCCTTAGTGTAGATTGCTCTCTTCTTGTTTTCTTGCCTTGCCTTGTCTTTTCCTACTTAGTAGAATTAATTGTCTAGGGTTAACTTAGGTTTTGTTCTTGCTTGTCTTTCTTTCAAGGTCAACTTAGTTTAATAATAAAAAAAACCTTCAAACTCTTAACCCTAGTCTATGTAGTGGGATCCTAGCACCAAAAACTAATCTAGCTCTAGTGCCCCCTTTTCTCCCTATGGATCGAACCTATACTTTATGTCCTCCTATACTATGACACGACTCTGTGTGCTTGCGGGATAGAATTTTAGTAGAAGTAGGTCGTTTGAGTTTAGGTCATTATAAATTTGAAATTTGAATATACCCGTGTGCTTCTGTTTGTGGAGTTGCATCTATTCAAGTCTCAATTGAGTAGTGTGTAACCCCATTGGTTGGAGCGCACCGGTAGGAAACAAGCGCTTAATGGGGAATTTTGTTATGCCCATTGTAATCATTCAGAATCAATCTCTAAAGTATCCGTTATTTATACCTACAACATCTTCATAATCCCCCAAATTATCTAGTTGTTATAGAAAAATAGTTTCCTAATATAAATGTGATAGAGTTCCCACAATACCTTTGTACCTTCAAGATCAACAACGTCCTACCTAAAGGGGTTAGCCTCCAAATACTTCCATTATATTAAGGGAGAAGGAAATGACATGAATTATTTGATTTCCAAATAATTCCATAAAAACCTGTGATGGCAGGATTCATGTGTTTCTATTTATGTTTTTTCACCTAAAAACAACTAAATTGAGGATCCAACTCACCTACTTCTCTTAAAATGATGTAAGCTCTCTATGATGTCTAGAATAATCTAAAATACCTGCAACACTTGTGTCTACATCACTGACTCTTATAAACAATATGAAATTAGGTAGAGAATATGATTGAAGACATAGCCCTTAAAAATAGCTAGTGGACACAAAGAATCTCATGCGACTTCATCCTCCCAACCCATATGAGGAAAATACTTTTTTGAGTCCATAGTCATGTTAGCCTCCAATATGGATATTATCACACATTGAATGTATCATATCTACACACATCTCATCATGTTGGTTCTATTTCTTGTGATTTTTTTTTGAAATATTAGGAATCACATTTTTGTTTGCTAAATAAAGACCAACCTCAACATCACAAGAATTCATTCTTGAGCAAGACAATACAGTAACTGACAACCTTTGGATTTGACTAACCCAATGATGCTCATAAAAGATCTTTATCAATAAATCTTATTTGGAAACTCATCTTTCTTGATCTTGAGTATGACAATTCAATAGTGAATTGATTTTATACAAATTAAAATAAGGGAGGGGGACAATAAAGTATATATTTTTACATTTTCTCCAACATGTATAACATATATGAAGGGACTAATTCATATTTTTGTCACACTTTAATATGAAAGCCACTCCACAATAAAAAAATACAAAAAGAACAAAATAAAAGATTTGAATAAGGAAATAGATAGCCACCTTGTTAGAATAACCAAAACATCACCTAGAACTTAAATAATCTCAGCAATAACCTATTCTAAAGTCTAACGTTGACTCCTTTTTGAAGAATTTGTATCTAAACAAATAATTAGAATATAATATATTCTACAAACAAGGGAAAGTACTAAAGAGTTCTCTACCTAAGACCTCTGCCAACGTTTACAGTATCTTTAACCATAAAAGGATGCTTGAGAATGAAATTTCAAAATAAACCTCCTAATATACATCTAGAGAACCCACAAACAGTGTCCTTAGTCGAAAAAATATGAATATTAGGGATAATTTCAAGTCTATGTGTGTTTTAAATTATTTTAAAAATGTTCAGGAGTGATCCCATTAAGAGTGAACTTGATGTAAAAGACATGGCCAATAGATGGAATTGCCACCATATTTATGTGATAAAATGTGGAAACCCAATGCAAACCCTAAGCGTTTGTTACAAGTGTTGCGTATATATGAAAAAAAAGACCATGGTATGCATCCGATCAAATATGATCCTTCACTCTCATGGAATATGATCCATTGACTTTGGCTATTATATACTTAGTTTTAAATTTATAAATCAATAAAAAGGTTGGTACTAGCAAGTGTATGAGGTCACCTATAGTGGAGTTGGTAATTTATTGGATCTTAGACATAACTATAACATTATTTTGGATTTGTATTATCTAATTTGATCTTAAGATAAAATGGGTTTAAAGTTATGACTAGAACTATACTTATAAAACCAGTAAAATCTATACTAGATATATTGCTTTGAAACCTATGGCAGATAATGAAATTGTGGAGATAAGCATCCAAACTAGATCCATCAACTTCCCGATTGGTCCTCTACTTCATCGAAAAAAATGCAAACACAAAATTTGGACTATAATGAATAAGTTGTCAAGATTTCCCTTACTCAGTTCTCTAGTGAGTTTAAGCGAGTTACATGTAGATTTTGTGGACACTACCTCTCATAGATATAAATGTAAATATTATAATCTGATGACTAAAATATTCAATGTGACGTTCCTCATTTGGGCCCATACGAATCTTCTCTCAAACCGGAATTCATTGATAGAATAAAACCATTGTTGTTTGTATAAAGAGATGTTTGATACATATATACAATTGGAAGGAATAAGTAGCCAAAATATGTGTTATCATAATAGCTATAGGAAAGAAGAAAGAAGGACTACTAAAAAGGGATCAAAATCTAAAGAAGGAATCTAGAAGATCAATTTCAAGTAGGTTACGATGCCCAATATCTAGTTGAGATTCCACCACTAAGCATAGGTTATTCAAGAAATTTAGAAACCTAGGCTACTAAGGGTAGAGCCGATGCCAACACGTATAATCCTACGACATTGTAGCATGTCTCGTAAGTCTGACTAGTATCCTATATCTGATGGGGGTGCATGGGAGTGGGAGAGTGGAGTGATAGGATAGTATATCACTAACTACAAGTGAGGTGTCTGTGGAAATACAAAGTTGTCACTAGTGGAGGGTGAAAGATGAGCGTGTGGAGGGGAAATAATGCATGCAAAGTTTAAACCTAGAGAATGATGGCAAAGGTCTTCTATTTATATGTGTGCAATCTATAAAAATGGTATAAGAGTCATTTCATCAGTACTTGATTGGAATTTAGATAGGAGGATATTAAGTTTAATACTAAGTCCCTTCAACAACTGAGTGTTTCACTATGTCTAGGGTCAAGTCTAAGACTAGTGAGTTTCTATATCAGAGTTCTTGGAGAAGTCTTGATTTGAGTCAAAGACTAGACACTTTCATTCCTGAGTGCTTGTAAGAACCTCGGGTCAAGTCTGAGACTGGATATTTTTGGACTTGAGTACTTGGACGGCTCCTTGGTTCAATTGCTAATGGCTATAAAAGTGATCCTTAAATTTAGCTAAATGAACTTGAAGTAGACGAATCAACTTTTGAAATCTTGGAGCATGCAACTTTGTCTGAATTACTCAAGATCTTCTTGTCCTGGTGATATTGAGAGCAATCTTTGGCTATTGGATTGTGGAAAAACCCATTTAGTCAAATATCACAGAGGAGTGGTGGTGGTCCCTTCGACACTAGTGGAGCTTTATTCATTGCCATCATGAGAATTTCACATGTTGAAGCAAGGTAAAGAGTGGCTTAGACTAAGTATTCAAGGAAGTCCTTTTTGGAGGTAGAGCTAATGGAAACAAGTGACTCCTACAATCAATCTATAAAAAATGGAAAATATTGAGATTTGAGCAGGGCTCATGAATATCTATCTTTATTCGAGACAAAATGGGACTATTAATAGACATGAGAACTATCAAAATGGGTGTCATCAACCACTCCATACTTAAAAGTTTCTTTCCCTTAAGCATAGAACAAAATTATATTTCAAGAAAGCATTTCAAAGAAAATATTTGTGTTCCATTAATATAATATCTCCATATAAGATATTACAAATAGTTTCTAAATAACATTAAACATAAGAAAATACTCATTGCTTTTCCACCACATCTAATTTCTTGGATATTTCTTATGTTTTGTAAATTTATAACACATTTTAAATTCAATTCTTCCTATCTTCAAGATAATTCAACTCAATATATCATATCAAGTATGGTTAGGTATCAAATTCTATCTTATAAGGTTCAAGTATCTTTATTAATCTTTTCTTGAATATTTCTTGGAATGTAAATAAAATAACTTTTTCTTCAAGTATACCATCTATCTAGCTCACGACAACTCTCATCCATTTAGGAGTCAACAGAGTTTTGTTACTCCAACCAATTAATAAGTGAGGTTATACCATAAGACACATGCTATGAATTGTTCTTTTGTAAGAAGTTTTTCATATTCTATGTAGTGGTTCTTGATGTGTTGACACTCGCTTCAGTGGAGCCAATTACTATCAGTTTGGACTATTAAGATATTGCCCTATGTTGGTGGTATTTTATCTTAGTTATTATCTCTTAATATCTGAATGGACTACCTATCCTTAAACCATTAGCATTGGTTTTTCTTATGTTATGTTGTGTCTGCGGTATGGCTTACCTTGATACAAGGCTATATATATGACTCCCCACAATCCTCTCTATTCACACTAATAATTTCTCTTTGCATGATAACAACAACATTTCTCTAACTCTTAGGGTTTCAAGAGGAGCAACATCAACCTTATGCACCACCACCTTTCTCCTTCTCCTTGTTCTTCTTGTTCTCTATCTTTCTCTCCCACCCCTATGCACTCACCCGAACCCTTACCAACCTCCTCTCCCAGTGAGACAAGTGGATGGTAACATTAAGGTAGTGTGCATCAATGCTGCCTCCGACACACTGGTTGGGTGAAGGGGCAGCCGACCAGTTCCTTAGATTTTCTGGGGCACTGATCATATATGATTCCCCTCCTTTGTTACTCTCTTTCCAAAGATTCTCTTCTCCATCCCGCCTAGTTTTTCAGAAAGGGATCACGGTTCTCCCTCCCCATAGGAGTTGCACCCATTTCCTCTTGACAAATTGCTTTATGGTGTGGCAACCTCTATGGGAATCTGATTGGTACTCCTCCCTTTTTTTATGATCCACCAGATTTAACAGTGGCATGTTGAATGTTGTATAACAATATCCTTTTAAAAAAAATTATAACATCGTCTGAATCTCCATTTTATTTTCTCCCAATGTATTATTCCTTTGTACATGGGTGAGCACTTCTAATTATTAGGGATCAATTATATTTTTCCTATCACAACACCTTTATTCCTATGTAGTGCTTCAATTGTACTTATTTCTAGTTATGTATCTTCTCTCACTGTGCATTTATCGATGATTAAATATCCCCACTTCCATTCTATTGGTATGATTTCTTTTTCACCATCCCTGTTCATCATTGTTTTATCAGTGTAACTGATCCATCATCATGTATGAAGGCATGGATGAATGCAAAGATTCACCTCAAACCATTGTCTATAATGAAAATGCTCATATCTCCATCATCAAATTAACTAAAGATAATTACCTACTCTAGATGCTAAAAAAGAATTATGGGATTCTTATCGTCATCACTACACACATGAAAAGAATGCATTATGGATCTATAAACTTTGGGATAAAATATTTAAAAATTGGGGAGGCAAGAACATTGATGAATATTATGACTCCATTGTCAATTTGTACCAACAACTTGATTACTTTTATTTTGTCTCTTCTAAAGTTTAGAAAAAAGAGCATGCCAATCTTGTCACTTCCAAATTTTATAGTAGCATCAATCCAACTAGTGCTCCATTATGCAAAGTTATCCTACCAAGCGACAACTTCCCCACTGAGGAAGATATATTCTTTCATCTTCAACAATATGACATTTGGTTCCTATCTTCCACTCCACTAGACCCGCAACTAAAAATTACAACCATTGCTTGTGGATGTGGATGAGGAAGTCCTATAAGATCCAAATGTAATTTCTACAATACATTGAGATAACTTGAGGTGAAGTGCCACTAGAAGCACAGTCAATCCTATAGGCACACTCATGAAGTTTATATTGTTCATGTTACTCAAGGAATAGACACCCCATTTGTCACCATCTCATCATTTGTAGATGAGAATCTTCTGCAAGACTCCAAACAAAATCCTCAACAACTTGCATGACTTAGGGATTCTGTCACCATGTAACCTACTGAGATATCTTTGGTGCATCTGGCCTCCAGCTAGGGTAATGTCCAGGACTCTATTCTAGCATCTAATTTTCCTTGCATTGTTGAATGTGGGGCCACTCAACATGTGGTGGATAGGAGACATCTTCCCTCCTTCACTTAATTCATATTCCTATCTCATTTGTCACACTAGAACATGGTTCTATTAAAAATGTTCAATAATATGGGAGGTTAACATCTCCCCTTATTTTAAACCTAATTTTTCCACTTCATTCATGATATTCCCTTTTAATTTCATGTATGCTGCTAAATTAGTTGATTCCTTTACTTGCAACGTCACCTGCAGTACCCATGGTTGTAATGCAAGATTCTTAGACCCTAATGATGATTGGTTCAAGTTCTAGAGCTAGTGATTTGTACTACTTATGTGATATTGTCCTTTCATCTTCCCTTCTTGTGCTTGAAAAACTAGTTTATGTTATAAAGCTACCTTTGAAGTTATTCATGGTTACATTTGTGATCCTCTTTGAACCACTATCTTTGATGGATTTTTTTATTTCATTACCTCAGTTGACAACTTCTCTCACATAACTTGGTTCTACCTATTTAATCCTGTGATGAGATGATTGGTGTTTTTCAATTCTCCCGTCAAATGATCTCAACGTAATTTATTAAATCAATTAAAATATTTCAAACTAAGAATGGTTTAGTCTATGTTTCAGGTCATCTGTCCACATTTTCTATTTTATTTGAACCACCCATCAGTGTTCTTGCACTCATACCCCACAATGAAATGGGGTTGAAAAAAATCAAAATCACCATTTTCTTAAAATTTCTCGCACTCTTATATTTCAAGCCAAATTGCCTAGTCCTTTTTCATTGATCTAAAACTATTCTTGCTTCCTGCTACCTTATCAATCAACATCCATCTTCTATTCTACAGAACAAGACACCCTTATAGTTGTTTTTCCCACCCAAAAGGATTTTCACCTCCCTCTTTGTGTTTTTGGGTGTACCTCTTTTGTTCATAACTTTTACACAAAGGTAGATTAACTTGATGGCCACTCTATCAAAATGGTTGTTATTAGCTAGTCTAACTTTCAAAAAGCTTACCACTATTGTAGACCAAGACATTTTCACATGTACATCTCTACTGATGTTACATTCTATGAATCAGATGTATTCTTTTATTCTCCTTTGTCACACTCTTCACCTCAACCTCAACTTGAGTTCATTGAGATTGATCTTTCTAACCTAGTAATTCTTGAATCTGACACCCACCCTATTATAATTCGAGTCACCCCTATAATTTCTCCATCACTACCACATGACCTGACACCATTATACACTTCTGAGGATCTATTACACCCCATGACTCTCTAGAAAGGTATTCATTTTGCACTCTCCATCATCCAATTTCTCATACATGTTTCCTATCCAAGTGTTCCCATAAAACTTAAATCATTCCCCAACAATTTGATTCTATCAATTTTCTAAACACTTAATGTGAGTCCCTTCAACACCTTAGTTGGAAACCTATAATTCTCTAGTAAATGACAACCTTACATGAAAATGGGACCTAGGATCTTGGTCCACCATCTAGAAAAAATATTTTCAACTACCAATGGCTCATCTCTATCAAATTTCTATTCACTTGGATTGATGAAATGTCTCAAAGCTCGTCATGTTTCCATAGGATTCACCCAAATATATGGTTCATATTTATTTAAAACCTTCTCATTAATAACTCACATTTCTTTTGTTAGGATTGTGATATCTTTTTCTACTCACATCGACTGACCTCTATTCCAGCTTGATATTAAAAATGCCTTCCTTCATGATGATTAAAAGAAGGAGTCTACATGTAGAAGGCTCTAGGATTCAATGCTTCGCGAGAGTCTTAAAAAAGAGTCTTCCATCTCAAATGCTCATTGTATGGCCTCAATCAATCACCACATGCATAGTTTATAAAACTTAGTAAAGATTTGGTTAGTCTAGGGTATACCTCATTTTCTAGTGATCTTAGCCTCTCCCTTTCTACTTCTTAAACTAGAACCACTGTTCTTGCCGTCTATGTTGATGATATCATCATCACTAGTAGTGATGCTCATGGGATGTCATATTTGAAGTAGGCACTCAATCTACTTTTTTATAACAAAGAACTGGGAAAACTTTGCTACTTTTTGGGAATTTTTGTGATAAACTCTTGTCATAGAACTTACTTATGATAGTACAAGTATGTCCTCGACCTCTTAAAATATTTTGGCATGCTTAATTCTAAACGTGTTTCTTCACTTATGAACTATCACGAAAAAGTTCTATATGAGGGGAGTCATTTCCCAATTCTGAGAAGAACATAGTTTGAAAACTTATATTTCATATGAGTACCTGATCAAACATAACCTTTTTTGTTAGTGTTGTTAGTCATCACATGGAAAATTCCCTTGTATGCCACGAGAGTCAGGTACTATGTATTCTACAATATCTAGAGGGTGAACCTGGCTATCACTACTACAGAAATAGCATTCAGTGTCGCTTTTTTGGGTGTCAGTTATTAAGGAAAACCGACGCCTATAATATTAAACGTCGGTTATTTATGCAAACTGATGTCTATATTCGAAGACCATCCAGACACGGGTACCACTTTGTATTCAGCGTCGGCTGGTTATAACAGACCGACGCCTAAAATCGCCCACGAAATCCAATTTTTGAGCGAAAACATTTTAGGTCACCTACAACGTCGGTTTTTTAACTATTCACCGACGCCTATTGAAAATGAAAATTTGCACGAAAAGTCCCACTTTTAGTGTCGGTTATCCTTCGATAACCGACGCTGATAATGGTTCCCGCCAAATAATTTAGGGTAAAGGTTGTCTAGTTGGGTGTCGGTGTTTTACTAATAACCTACGCTAAAGCATAATAGGCGTCAGTTTTATAGATAACCGACGCCGATGACCAACTTAATAGACCCGATCACACCCGGATCTTCCCCCTTTCTTCCTGTTTCATCGTGACTTCTCTTTTGTGCTGCTGCTCGCCACCGTTCTCCCAAAATCACCCGTCGTTGGTTGCTACTGCTCGCCGCCGCTGCTCTGGTGCTCTTCTGCTCGCCGGTGCCACTGCCCACCGCCCGCCGCTGCTGCTTCTTCTCCTACTACCTCTCCGGTCGGCGCCTGCTGCTTCTCCGGCCGTCAGTTGCTTCTGCCCGCCGCCCACCCCTCTGCTTCTTCGCCTGCTCGCCGCCACTGCTGCCGCCACCGCGCTTTCCACGCTAGCTCCAGGTAGCGCTACCTCTTTGCTTCCTTCTCCCTAGCTATTTACCAACATGCAAGCACGGCCATGGCTGTGTTGGCCTACCACGGCCGTGGCTGTGTTGCCCTACCACGGCCGTGCTGGACAGTACGGCCGTGGTAGGGCAACACAACCACGGCCGTTACCACGGTCGTGCTGTCCAACACGGCCGTGGTAGGCCAACACAGCCACGGTTGTGCTTGCTGTTGGTAAGGATATGAACAAATTTTTATGTAATGATTTATGTAAATCCTAGGATATGAACAAATTTTTTGCTTGCATATATTTGTGCTTCTAATCCTAATGTTTGATTTAATTCAGTAAATTTTGATGCATGTTGAAATAAGATTTAAACTTGTCAATTCTAGCATCCTAATTTGATTTGATTAAACCTAACATTGATGAAACACTAACATCAATTGTGATGAAACCCTAACATTAATTGTGATGAAACCCTAACATGCACATATCTATTATTGTGTTTGTTGGCCTAGAAACCCATCCAAGATGTACTCATTAGGAGTAAATCTTGAATAGTCCCCGGTTTGGGACTGTTCTTGAACACCTAATCTCACTTAGGATGTAAGTGTATAATGTGTATTGGGTTTTTGAGAAAATTTCAGTAGCATTTCCCCATTTGTTCTCTAAGTACATATGTACTTAGAGAATAGCGGGGAAATGCTGCCGAAATTTTCTTGAAAACCCAATACACATTATACACTTACTAGTGAGATTAGGTGTTCAAGGATGGGATAGGTGGTACACATTTATTATATATAAGAATGACATCACATGTGTTTGTTGGCCTAGAAACCCGTCTAAGATTTACTCATTAGGAGTAAATCATGGATAGTCCCCGGTTTGGGACTGTTCTTGAACACCTAATCTCACTTAGGATGTAAGTGTATAATGTGTATTGGGTTTTCGAGAAAATTTCGGCAGCATTTCCCCGTTTGTTCTCTAAGTACATATGTACTTAGAGAACAGCGGGGAAATGCTGCCGAAATTTTCTTGAAAACCCAATACACATTATACACTTACTAGTGAGATTAGGTGTTCAAGGATGGGATAGGTGGTACACATTTATTATATATAAGAATTACATCACATGTGTTTTTTGGCCTAGAAAGTGAACAATCATTGTTATTTATATTAATGGTACATTGGTATAAATTAGAATGAACAATCACTAAATTATATACTGTTTGTATGGAGTCCGACTTCATTGTAGATAATAGGAGTAAATCTTGGATAGGATGTAAGTGTATACCCTAATCTTGTCCTAATATATACTTGTTTTCTCTTTGATCATAGAATGGATAGATCATGGATGTCCATTCGCAATCGCTGCACCCCAGAGTTTATATCTGGTCTTGATCAGTTTGTTAGATTTTCATAGGAACATAGGAAAAAACCTACAAATAGGTTCTACTGTCCATGTAGGCATTGCGGTAACAACTTGAAAGTCAACACTGGTGAGGAAATCAAAAGTCATGTCATGTGCAACAGGATTGTACAAGGCTATACAGAATGGCACTGGCATGGAGAGATTTCAAACTCCGATAGCAGTGCTTGGGAGGAAAAAGAAATTGCCTCCGATGATGTAGATGTGAACGAACCAGTTCCAGTAGACACCGTTGATGCAATATTGGATAGTTGTAGGGTAGAGCACACTGATCCACCTCCTATCTTTAGAAACATTGTGCATGATGCTGAGATACCGTTATACACAGGATGTGCTAAGTTTACGAAGCTTAACACTGTGTTGAGATTGTATAAGTTGAAAGCTAACAATATATGGAGGGACAAAAGCTTCACTGAATTTTTGACTTTGTTGAAAGAAATGCTTCCTAAAGGAAACGAGCTGCCAATCTCAACATACCGGGTAAAGAAAATGTTGTGCCCAATGGGAATGGAGGCCAAGAAGATACACACATGCCCAAATGATTGTGTATTATTTCAAAAGGACTATGTAGATTTGAAAGATTGTCCAAAATGTGGTGCGTCACAGTATAAATTGACGACTTCGGGGGAGTCCAAAATTGGTTCTCCTGCCAAGGTGTTGTGGTATCTACCTATAATATCACGGTTCAACGCTTGTTTGCAAATCCGAAAGATGCGAAGAATTTGAGGTGGCATGCAGATGTTAAGAAAATAATGATGGGATCCTACGACATGCATCTGATTCCCCACAGTGGAAGAAGATTGATCTATTGTACCCCAAATTTGGTGAAGAAGATAGGAATCTAAGACTTGGGCTTTGTACAGATGGGATGAATATGTACGGGACATTAAGCAGCCAACATAGCACTTGGCCAGTCATGCTTGTTATATACAATCTTCCTCCCTGGCTGTGTATGAAAAATAAGTACGTTATGCCATCGTTGTTGATATCGGGCCCTAAACAACCCGGAAATGATATCGATGTTTATCTTGAACCTCTGATTGATGACTTAAAGAAACTTTGGGCTGAAGGTGTGATGACCTATGATGCTTTAGGAAGAGAGACATTTCGTTTGCATGCTATGTTGTTTTGCACTATTAATGACTTTCCAGCATATGGGAATTTGTCTGGATATAGTGTCAAAGGAGCTAAAGCGTGTCCTATATGTGAAGAAAACACTGATTCAATAAGACTAAAACATGGCGGCAAGACTGTATATCTTGTTCATCGAAGGTTTCTTTCAAAATTCCATCCGTATCGTAGGAAGCGCAAAGCATTCAATGGATGGAATGATGAACGGAGTGCACCTAAACCTATACCAGGGGATGTTGTTTATGAAAGAGTAAAGGACATTGTCAATGAATTTGGTAAGAAATCACAATGTAGTATGGCCACACGGAGTGACAATTCTTCATTCAAGAAGAAGTCAATATTTTGGGATCTTCCTTATTGGAGTTCTTTGACAGTCAGACATTGTATCGATGTAATGCACGTTGAGAAAAATGCATGTGATAGCATCATTGGTACTCTGTTAAATATACCAGGTAAGACTAAAGGTGGGATAAAATCCAGACTGGACCTACGTGAAATGGGAATAAGGTCAGAATTAACAGAATTACGTGAAATGAGTAATGACATTTTCAGATGGCTGACCATGATGAGCATGATGTCCATGATGAGCATGAAGTCCATGATGAGCATGCTGTCCACGACGAGCATGGCGAGGATACCAATGTAAGTTCTACAAACATATCCTGTATTTCTATAAAATTCATTATCTTCTAGTTATGTCATATATCCTATATTTCTATATTGGGCTAATTCAGTGTGTTTATTTTTGTCAAATTTGAGGTTGATGATGCACATGTACCCACTGAAGCACTGGAGCAACTTGATGCGCAGCACCAAACACTTAACAAGAAAAGGGGCATCACTCTATTGAAGAAGTTAATAGCACTGAGTGGTAGTGGATCCAAATTGGTTGTTGAGTTTGATAATGGAGGAAATGCAATTGGAGTGAACCGCAATAATTTTGTAAACTATCTTGGGTGTGTCACTCGAAGCCAATGTGGTGTTAAGTATGATAATTGGCATAAAGTTCCTCAGGTGAAGAAAGACTTGATATGGAAGGATTTATGCGTGAGTTATTATTATTTGCAATTCGATTTTGTAGATTACAAATTATATTATTTGCAATTCTATTTTTGGATACTAGTTAATAAGAATTCTATTTTACAGAATCTGTTTGCATTGGATGAGAAGCTGCATCGTAAAAGCGTGATGCAATGCGTTAGAAAGATGCTTAGGAACTATAGGACAAATCTGAACAGAGAATACATAAAAGATGGTGATAAGAAGAAGAAGTCAGCCCTTGAGCAGTGGAACTTCTTGGATAAAGAAGATTGGGACAATTTTGTTGCTTCAAGAAAATCTGAAGAATTCAAGGTATTAGGCGTCACTCCCAATTTAATTAATATATGTTGTATTCACCTATTCAAGATTAACATTTAGTGCTACTAACCAAATCATTAATGTGCATACTAACTAGGCCCTCAGTGACGCGCAAAAAGAAAGGCGTGTACTGAATGTGCATGACAACACTATGGGTCCAAAGGGCTATGCAAGCGTTCGCCAAAGACTACAGGCGGAGTCTGCGGATACTCAGGAGTCTGTTGCTACTCAGGAGTCTGCCACACCCATGCCTCACCATGATATCTGGATAGCTGGGAGGCAAAACAAGAAGGGTGAAATAAAGAAGCCCATAACTGCTGAGGCGGCTGCGAAAATGGTAAAATACAACTATTAGAGCAATCGTTTGAATATTGATTATTTGTGGTGTTAACATACCAATTTCTGTTGATGGTGATTAGAGGGAGCTGCATGAGTAGAGGAAACAAGGCACATTCATCCCTCAGGGCACAAGGGATGAATTGAAAGTTGCTCTGGGTAACCCAGAGCATCCTGGACGTGTTAGGAGTGCAGGCGCTGGTGTGGGCATCAAAGCATTCTTTGGGCCATCCCAGTGCAAACCCAAAGCGGGACTTTCACAAGAAGAGGTAACCTATTCTTTTTTTAGAATGTTACTGCAAAAGGGAATTCAATAATAAGAAGCTAATGTTTCTTTTATCCATGTATAGGAGAATAAGAGAGTCGAGGATATAGTTGCTAAGAAGGTCAATGATATAGTTGCTGAGAAGGTCAAGGAAGAAATAGTGCGGTGGCAGGCATCTCAGGCTTCCAATCAGCCTATGGCAACCCACTCTTCTCCTGATGCACAGACTGCGAGTAATCCTAGAGACCCATCACCTAGTACGTCTCCTGTAAGTATTGTTTATGACATTGTAGCTAGTCTTTTCAAGATGATATGTTTTCAAGATGATATGTATATATGTATAACATTCTTTACGTAAATTTGTAGGCATTGAAGCCATGCCACTTAAGAATGCAAGACTATGTTTTTGCAGAGGCGCGGGCTTACCCGTCCCTTCTTGGGGCAACATTTCATGGGACTCCAATGCCGCAGGGCTATGTTTGTGTGAGATCGATATGTGTATTACCCGATTGGAGGGAAGCTGCATTGCCATATGCCCACCCAGATATTGATACACTTGGTGAGGCAGAAGGCGGGGTGATATTGTGGCCCAAAGCAGATGTCGTCTACACTACTGAAATTGTAAGATAAATTTACATTACTTTAGATTGTTAATGTGTATATATGAGGTCAACTGATCTAAAATTATATATACAGGTTAAAAAGAAGACACCCGGAGAACCTAGGCCTCCACCTCCACTTCTTGCATTACCAAGTT